>JAQBSW010008765.1:0-32336 GCA_029291075.1 Eudiplozoon nipponicum
CATCGACCCCTCCACCGGACTTGAGCAAAGTTTTTAGACACTTGCCTCCGAGCGTTTGGAGTTACAGGTCATTCAGCCAACCCCAGTGCATCATTCAGCAGAGATATCAGCGGCTCTACGAAAATACAAATCGCTTTTCGATCTTAACAAGTCAGAGCTACGAGTCTCCAACACGATGCATCATATCGTCACAGAAGGACAACTTATTGCACTCAAGAAGCGACCACTGGCTCCTGCTAAGCTGAAAGCTGCCCAAGAAGAATTCTCAAGGCTTTTGGAAGAGGGAATCATCAGACCATCGAAAAGTTCATGGGCATCACCACTGCACTTAGTCTCTAAATCAAACGGATCGTACAGAGCCTGTGGAGACTACCATAAGCTAAATTCAGTGACAAAATCTGATGCATATCCTATTCCAAATATTAACACTTTACTTGAAAAACTCAACGACAGCAATTTCTTCTCAATGATTGACCTCAGACAAGCCTACCACCACATCCCGGTAGCACCAGAGGATATCGAAAAGACTGCAGTCATCACTCCATTTGGCCTTTTCGAATATCTTTACATGCCTTTTTAACTTAAGTGTGCTACACAGACTTTTCAAAGATTCATGGACAAAATACTTCGCGACGACTCTGTTTATTGTATGTCATATTTCGATGACATAATGGTATTCAGTCCAGACTTAGAATCTCATGCCAAGCATCTACGAAATGTCCTCTCACGTTTATCCAACCACGGACTCATGAACAACTGTGGCAAGACGCAGATTGAAACTACATCTGTGGACTTCTTATGGCATCGTATCACGCCACAATGTGTTCAACCTTTGCCGTCAAAGGCGAATTCAATCAAGAATACCAAGTCACCGAAGACTGTTAGCGTGTTGCAGAAAATTCTGGGAATACTAAACTATTATCGCAAGTTCCTTCCGGGCCTTTCAAGACAACTGTATCCTTTTTGAAGGCACCTGCGGAATTGAAAAGGACTTAGCAACAATTCCATCAATACTTGGTCATCTGAAGACGAGGAATTACTTTGACTCGCCATCAACTCGTTAGTAAATGCTACAATGCTAACGCATCCAGATTTTCAACGACAATTTCTACTCACGACAGATGCTTCTGAATTCGCTATTTGAGCCACTTTGGAACAAGAGATCGACCGAGTTCGGAAGCCTATCAGTTTCTTCTCGCGTACTCTTTAACCAGTAGAAACGAGATACGACACTTTTGGTCGAGAACTCCTCGCCTTCCACGACGCAGTGCGCCATTTTATCAGCATCAGTGGAAGTATCAGAATTGTTGTCTTTACAGATCATGCACCATTAGTTAGCGCACATCGAAACCCGACTCAAACTATCGCCAAGTACCCTGTCAGAGTGGAAAGATAGTCTTGAAATCTAAGCGAATGGCAATTTCACATCTTTCATGTCAAGGGTGAACAAAACTTCATTGTAGATGTTCTTTCCAGGCCAGACGTCTCGCTACAACCACCTTCGCCGTCGCCATTAACTGTCAACTCCGTGACACTCAGTGAACCTGCACTAACGCCATCCCTCCTGCAAACGAAACAGCGCGGTGACATTCACATTCAAAGATCAGTATCCTGCCACCCAACCAAGTTCGTATGCCATCTCTGGGAAGGCTTACCAATTGTTTACTTCACGGGTACGCAGCCCAATAAGCCAGTTCTGCCGACCAGCCTTCAGAGAAAAGGTTTCAACTCAATTCACATAATTTCTCACCCAGGAAGCCAAGCGACTGTCCGACTTCTAACAGATCGTTTCTCGGATCATAGACTTAGGCAGAACGCTAAACGATGGGTCTCCAATTGTGCCACGGCACACTTGTTCTAAATTGCAACATTTCCGAACTACTTCTTGCCTAGCCATCGTCCACATCGACATAGTTCATCTGACAAATGTTCAAAGTTTCAGCTACCTTCTAACTATGATTAATAGATTTACACGGTGGCCTGTGACATTACCTTTTTGCACCATTTCTACAGACGAAGTAACTAACGGTTTTATCTCTGCATGGATATCCAGTTATGGTTTTCTCAATGAGGTCATCACTGCCAGAGGCACTTGCTTCTAATCGGATCTTTTCAAAACCAACTTGCGGTACATGGGATGCACCTTTCCCCCAGACGACTGCCTACCATCCCAAGCTAATGGTATGGTAGAGAGAATGCACAGGGAACTCAAAACGGCTTTAGCATCATCGTCCATTAATGGCAACTGAGTCGATGCACTACATTTAGTTCTGCTTCCCATGCGTTCCCGTACTCATGAATCCATTAAAACGTCTGCGTTACAACTCTTGTATGGTATGGATCTACGCCTGCCTAGTCAGCTCCCACGTCTTCTTCCGGCATAAGATGAACCACAAGACGAAGCTACCCGCCTTCGACTTCATTTCGTTAAAATGTCTGAACAGCAGCCGAGACATACGCCTCGTCCAGTCTTTGTTCACCCACAGCTTCACAGCTGCAAGAGAGTACTCGCTCGCAACGACAATGCTGTTGCACCACTACAACCAAAGTATCGCGGTCCTTACCCGATTTTTCTCAGACAGCCAAAATAATTTATTATTATGCAAGGCGCTACACCGACATCAATAAGCATAGACAGGTTGAAAGCGTTTATCGAACCGCCTGATCCTGAGAGTGTTCAATCTTCTACACACGTCTCAGGCTCCGTCTGCCCACAAGCTCAATGTCCTGCTTTGTATAACGCGTAATTGATCTTTTTTAAACATTAACATTAACTATCAAAATTTTTTTAAACCTTACGTTATTTTTCGTATTTGTCTCACGTGGCATAACCAGCTGTTCTTAGCTAACAATTGTGTAGCATTTTTGAACAGTTCTTTGGTATTATACCATCTCTGAGGCAATGTTCGTGTACATATTTTTATGCAGTTACCTTTGATTTTAATGTATATATTTTTACATTATAATGTATTTCTCACACATGACATCACACTGCCTATTTTGGTATGACCAGCTACTTGGAGCTAACGCTTTCGTGTAGCAACACCAAGTAGTTATCAGCTTTATATCATGGTACAGGCCACTTTCAATGCATATCTCAACTTCATAAATTGCACAGAAATCACTCTACAAATCTCCTGACCACAACGTCGCGCACACACTCTAGCTCCTTTGGTCGTATACAAACACATTGACGACGATCCAGCCTGCTTAGGTTTTACGTTACACCTAGCAACGTCAGTGGCGATTTACCTCGAAATCCTCAAGCTGTGGCTCCCAAATCTTACACTGCTCTATTTTGCCTCACACGGTATGACCGGCCACTAGAGCTAACAATTTGTGTAGCAATTCCTAGTGGTTACTTGTCATCATATCATTGTTGAAGCAACCAACAAGCCTAATAAAGCCCAGAATTTAAGGTAAATTTTTTTTTCTTAATTTGGTTCGAACTCTGTCATGCATTTGTTATATAACCTCGCAGAGAGGAATTTCTTTCCTTTCTTTTCAGAGAGGAAAGTGATGCAACAACACAAGAAATTGCCGAAATATTGTTTAAATTAAATTCAATTCGATTTACGCTGCACCAATGAGAAAGAAGCGAAACTTGCGTTTAACCAATAATGTGCCAGTAGCCCTATATGGCTATTACATGGTCATTTAAGCACGGTGAATTTACCATGCACTTCAGTTTTCGCGATTGCCTTCTGCCGTGCGTATCCTTGAGGTGTTGTCTCTCACCTTTCAGATACGCTGATTTTTGGCCTTACTTTACCAACATTGGAAATATCAACCACGCCAATCTTGTTACTGTACAACCAGAGAAACGAGCCAATTACTGCAGAAATTCAACGAAGTTACTCAGCGAGATTCCAACGCCACAACAGAAGGAATCACAACTCAAGTCAACCGGAGTTGGTATCTAGAGTCTAGGAGTACTTCTGGACAACGATGCACTTACGGACCTTCTCGGTATTTGCCAGAGAACGCAATACTGGCCCAGTTAAGGGCCCCTAACAGTACTAACTGTTTATTTTATGGCACTCTAACTGAGTTTGTAACGTCGTACGGCATTTACTTGAAGCTGGAGTGTTTACATTTCTATTGATAAACCCAGGAACTTTGAATTGGTCCTAGCGACGTGAAATTTGCAAATATATTGCTTTATAAAAACAGCGTATTAAATTTGTTCATACGTTTCTATCTAAAATCTAATTCAACAATTATAATTAAAATTTAACGAAACCTATAGCATTGCATATTTTTTAGCTGTTTAACTTACTTGTCTGTCGGTTAGCATTTTTCTTTTTAATATTTACCTTTAAATATGGCAACTTGCAATATTCGAGGTGATACTTTGTGCCTGAAACAAACGTATTTCTTTGAGCCTATATTCGGAATTGATGCTGATATAACTAATTTTATCTCAGATTTCTGTAACAATCGAAGTTTAAGATTTAGTTGCTTTGCGAAGCAATGGCGAGATCAGAAATTTGTTCACATTTTCTACGGTAAATTCAGTCAGTGCGTATTGAAAGATTTTATTGGGTGTTTATTTTTCCGCCTAATGAAACAAATTGATGAGAAGAATTTGTCACAAATTGAACAAGCTTGCATTATTTACCTGCTTTATGCGTTTTATGGTAAACAACCATTTAGCAATGAAGTATGTTTACATTATTGAAACTAAAATAATTAATAGAGTTCACTATTTATCTGCTTCGAAAATTTGAAATAATCTTATTTAAAATTAAGAATAAGAATATCTTTATTTGGTTTTATTTAATCTTCTGCTTCGAGATTATGCTAATTCACAAGTTCAACTTTCGCTAGGTTATTAGTTGCTTAGTATGATTAGTTTTGAGAATAGAAACATAGTATAAAGTAAGCTGTGAAATAGACGGTGGTAAATTTTATAATAACCTATTTTAATTTATCTGTTGATGCAGCTTTAGTGAATCTTAAATGTATGATCGTCCAGTTGTCTAATATTTTTGTGCAAACCAATTAAAGATATTGCTGTTCTACTAAGCCATAGCACCTGAGCGAGGTGTGATGAGTAGGAAAAATTGGTAAGTGTACACCCTAGGAAGAATGCTCGAAGTCCTTCCAGTTTGTCAGGTAGTGCATCCTTGTAGGGTTCCAAATAATGGTTGTGTATTCGAGAATATGTCTTAGAAAGAATAATATTCAGTTCAGTTGTCTTTGCTTTAATATCGAAGTGAGTAGACTCATGGCATTGTGTGCAATGGCGGTAATATGCTATTTGGGGCAAAAGTTACTTGTAAGAATTACTCCTGTGTGTTTTATTGTCTCTTTAAGGAATGATTTACCCAAGGTATAAAATATTGCCTGTGAGTAATACCTTCCTATCGTATTTAAAGAAGAATGGTTTAGATGTGTGAATTTCAAGTGACATGTTTTGGAGAATACAGTGGATGCTCTGTAAGTCTTGAATATTTAGCAAATATTGAACTGTATCTCTTGTTTTAGGATAACCTAGTGTGGTGTCATCCGCATGTTTAATTTCATTATTTATCAAATGGAATACAATATTAAAGATCAGGGGGCCTATTTTGAATCTTGTGACAATGCAGAATTCGTGAGCAGTAGAAGAGAGGGCATTTCGTGTATTGGGAAGACGGCTTGTCTTTGTGGAATGTATTTAAAGATGAATTCTAGTGTGTTTATGCATTGGTTTAGGTTCGCATTTTGTGAGTTTGGTGATTGACGGAACGTGTTGACAGTTACGTTGGATAAGTCCATTTTGTGCTTAGATTTTATGGGTTGTATAGCTTTTACTATTATCTTTCAGCTTCAGATAGTTTAGATGATCGCACTGAGATACCAATGGTGGAGGAGGTGAATGGTTAGATTTTTGGCTTGCAAGATACGAATGCCAACTTGACAAACTCGTAGTTAGGAATCTACATAAACTTACTATTCACATTTTAACAATAATTGATTGTGTGGGTGGTGGTAACAATGCTTTAAATCAAGTTTGCGAGCTTGAAGTAAACCAACTCCATTGTATTTAACCAGTCGTCGAACAACCTAACAAAACTACCGCGTTGCGGCTGGCGGTAGTTTTCTTATGTTGTTCGACGACTGGTTAAATACAATGGGGTTGGTGTTTACTATTCACATGTTCATCTTTCCTGTTATTGTCAATTTCCTTCCTGACTAGAGGGAATGCTTGTCGAGTGTTCAATTTCTTGCGAAGATTTTCTCTATTTTAGTACAATATAATAGTTCTTGCACTATAGTTTTATAATCTATTTATTTAAGATTTTTTATTAGAATGGTCAGTAAATGCGCTAATCTTTGGAATATCTTATTTCTATGCTGTAGTCGTGATAACGCACGATCAATTAGTGAAGGTGTGTGTTTCGTTTTTGATTCTTCGTAAATATGCTTTGTGTTGGAGATAGCTTGGTAGTGGTGTGTTCTCACTATTATTGTACATATTGCTTATTTGTGTATATCTTAGCCAATCTGTACGTCTAAGTTGTTTGAGATAATCTTTTGTTGTCGGCGTATTGATTGTTGCTGTGATTAAAAGTTATTCGTGATCGCATCGTGACATGTAATTGTATATTGCAATATCTGTCGCTGTGTCTTCATCAATGAATACAAGATCAGGGCAGCTTACTTGTCTGGTTGGCTGAACAACTATTTTAATGAGTCAAGATTAATTTTAATCATTACAAATGCTGTTAGTAGTCTATAAGTGATCGGGTAGGTAATCAGCGAAGTTAAAATCTATAATTATTCTATAGATCAAAAATTTATCGCTTATTATGTTCGCCAATGTATTGGTAAATGTCGTTTCGGTTAGTACGTCTGTTGAAGGTGTACGAGATATGCTATGCCAATTATAAGTCAGGCCCATGAAGTGAAATTATTATAAAGATAGACTTATGGTTGTGGTTGTAAGTATATATAAGGTAGAAGCTTAAGGTTTTATGTGGTTACATTGAGGTGCTATCTTCTATGCTAGTGTCTATCCTCTCGACTTAACGTGGAATTTGAAAATTCTATTTCAAATTCATATGTTTTGAGGTTGAACCACAATTCCCATATAGCGTTTTTATGTGGTTTTAATTACATGTAATTGCACGAAGTGATCTTAAATTTGGTCGTAGAGATATTGTATTTAGATAAAGTATAGATAATTTTACTGAATCTAGGATTGGAGTTGTAGTGAATGGAATGAGCTCCTGTTTAATTTGTTGCTTGTTTTTATCATAAACTAATAAATTTAAAGTACATCTGGTGAATTTTCCAGAGGCTGGGTCTCTTTAAACTGACATGAACCTCGGAGATGCCAGGGCCGTTCTCGCCTCAGTATGGGAACATCTTAGGGTCATTTATATTTGGAATGATCTAAGCGAGTCAGCGGAAACCATGATACTAATTATGTCACATCCTCGGTCTCTCCCTCAATGTTCGCATATCTGAGACAAAGTAAGACTTTCTGACAACAACGTACTAATTGGCAGGTTGGCAAGAGTATATTCCGGAATGGTCCACACTACCTAGAAAGCAATTACATACATGAAGAGCCAAACTTAAATGAGGTACTTGTGTTCATTCGCTTCCCGATGCCCATATATCATAAGGGTTTGGTTCTGATAGGTTAGGGATATTGAAATTTTATTTTACAAATATTAAGACGGATAATTTAAAAGCCAGAGAGTCAACCATGCTTTCACAAGGCAGATACAAAATCTCACAATGTCGTTTTTACAAATTAACTGCTTTATGCTCGCGGTAGAATAATAGAAATATGACAATTTTATTTGGCAACATGGGCCCTCTGATCAGACTAAGGAAAGTACCAATATTTAAATCAAAAGTCTGATTATGTGTTGCGGTTGTTCGACTTCTGGTTAACTACAATGGGATTGGTGTTTACTTCAAGCTCGCAAACTTGATTTAATGAATTTTTACCACCACATGCGCAATAAATGAGTGTATAATTGTATTGTCTATATATGTGTGCGAAAACTGCACAAACTTTAATGTTCATGATTGCATAGAAATTGCGCAGCCGACATTTCCATTCAAGTACATAGCATGCAAGGCTACTAGAGGTGAGAGTCACATATCTAAATTAGCTTTCTATATATGAATTGCGGTTTGATCCTCGATAGTCAGTTTGCCGTCATACTCTGATGATGATCATGGAAGGCCGAAACGCATTAGTACGTGTGACTGAAGGTATTTTTTAATGTTGTTCGAAGACTGACTAAATACAATAGGATTTGTATTTACTTAAAGCTTGCAAACGTGATTTTAAATTTTTTTACCACCACCAGCTCAACCAATGATCATTTAATGCACGGGCTTGTTTGATGGTGACTAGCAGTTGTACATTCTTAATAAAATAAATAGAACTGGTGCAGAACGTAAAAAAAAATAATTGATTGCGCGGGTGGTAGCAACAATTATTTGAATCAGGTTTGCGAGCTTGAAGTAAACACCAATCCCATTATATTTAACCAGTCGTCGAAAAACATAGCAAAACTACCGAAAGTCGCACGCAATGACGCGTCAGTCTGGATTAGTTACCTTTTTCTCGTGTTGCGATACAAGATATTTGCATCCCCTGTCTACCTCATTTTTACAGATATTTTGACCTTTGCACCACGAGAAAAAGTTAAATAATCTATTCCCTGCCGTGCAACAAGTTTCTTTTAAAGAATATCTGAATGTCGATTACCTCTGTAGCAATTAAAGCAAGGTCGTAAAAATACTGCATAAGATAAACATAATTGACATCGGATCATGGAAAACAATGAAGATTCATCTAGAGATGCCAAAGTCAAGGAGCGCGTGGTTTGTTAATCTTAGATTTATGAGAATTTGGGTCAACTGTACGACTATTATTTGCAGAAGTTGCTAGGTGAACTATTGTTGATTTTCAACAGGTGCAATCCTAGCTCCCTTGATAAGACCTATCGGATTAGAGAACATGCTTATCGAACGAGCAGTTCAGTGGCCGGGGGTGTCCGTGTCAGCAACTAAGTCTATTACATTATTATAATTAAGGTTGCAGTTTTCATATAAGCACCTGACCCATTAATTACTTACATCTGTCAGTATAAACTAAGAATTTTAAAGTGTAGAAAGGGCAATTCATCCTGTAGACCGATTTCATCCCTATTGGGAACTCATCATGTACTGTCCAGAATTTGTCGTGGACAGGGCTCGAATCTGGGCATGTCTGCTTCGGAATTTGGTGCTCTAACCACTGAGACACCCTGCCACACACTAAATTACAAACAATTTTCAGTTATACACTAACAAATGTAATTTGGTTTGTCTATTTTTCCTTTAGGTGGAGCTCATATGGCATCCATTTAGAA
This sequence comes from Eudiplozoon nipponicum, assembly GCA_029291075.1. NCBI lineage: Eukaryota > Metazoa > Platyhelminthes > Monogenea > Mazocraeidea > Diplozoidae > Eudiplozoon > Eudiplozoon nipponicum. The sequence goes on from JAQBSW010008765.1 coordinate 9,369, forward strand.
CCAAAGTTCCAACTAACCATCCCAATCTGTCATTACTGAACAGACACCACACTACATGGGGAAGTTGTATTGAAATGAACATTTATATAATTAAACGGTGTGGTTGCGCGGTGGGTGGTAACAATTGTATAATCAAGGTTGTGGTCTTGATATAATCACCTTACCCATTAATTACTTACATATATCAGTATAAACTGGCATATGTAAGTAATAAATGGTATTGTGAGTATTGTGCTGTGGATATAAGGAGACTAATTGGCCTGAAGATGGAAGTGGGATTCAACTTCCGAAACGTAGCCAGTAAACAAAGATGTGATAGAACCGCATTTCCATTGGGACGAATACAAACTCAACCCGATCAAAGACAAAATAAAATTGGAAATTGTGATCAATCGGATCTTTGTAAAAATGTCCGTGCAAAGCTACTATCCAGTCAATTTTGTCTCGTATGAATTTATTAAAGAAGTGCAGGTTAAAAATCTTTTTAATTTGTTAATAAAATAAGAGATTCGTTTTCTCGTATAGTGCGTTTGAAGAACTTCATTGACAAAATTTTTGTTTTCAATGCCGCGTTTTGCGTACGCGGGTAATAGCTGTACACGGGCAGTTACACAAAGATCCGATATTTCACATTTTCCAATTTTGTTTTGTCTTTGATCGGGTTGACTCATTTTTACTTCAACTGGAAATGCGGTTCTATCACATCTTCGTTTACTGGTGCTGAAAAGTAGGCACCGAAACGTCGCCAGTAAACGAAGATGTGATAGAACCGCATTTCCAGTTGAAGTAAAAATGAGTCAACCCGATCAAAGACAAAACAAAATTGGAAAATGTGAAATATCGGATCTTTGTGTAACTGCCCGTGTACAGCTATAACCCGTGTACGCAAAACGCGGCATTGAGAACCCGAATGCTTACACACCGCAAAATATTAACTTCAAAAACTTCTTGAGGATCAAAATTTTTGTTTTGCAAACTTTCATACACAATGCAATTATATTAAAATGTTACATAAAACGTGTATTTTATCACGATACTCGTCTTCGATGGTTTCAGGTCCCTGATTCAATGATTGTTTGCAGATACTCCATCTCTATTTGGTTCTTGATGTTGTGATACTTATAATGTTTAAGCCCTCTGTTGTTTTTTCTTCGTTATTTTATTAAAGTTTCGACCATATAGTTTGTTATGATTATCAAAATTAGCGTTTGAAGTGATTAGTCAGCGTTTTCTTCCTTCTTTAATCCCTTTTCTTTGTGTTATCCCATTGTCTTGCCGACATTCATATGAAATGAGTTTCTAGTCTGTATACGTATACTTATACGTTCTATAACAGTCCAATTATTATTATTAACATTATAGAATTGCTTGTCAACGCTACACACACCAAAAAATAATTATACCTTTATTTGTATTTTGATATTTTTGATCGCGTGCTAGATGGTCTCCATTGTAAAATACGCACCTTTTATGGTTAAAAATACTTTATTTGATTAAATAATCATTAGTTCATGGTATTATTTGAATTATTATTGTACATATAGTGATCAAAATGATTCCGTGCAATTATAAGTATAGTTGTAGTTAATTATTTAACAAAAGCGTTTAACCAGTCCAAACATCCCTGTTGTACATCTTTTTGCGAAATTAGCATTTGGAGTATTGCGCAAAGTTTTTACTATCATTGAGATGATCGCACATTAAATGTGCTGTTGTGAAAACTTAACCTACGTATAATAAATAGTAGGCCTCTTTAAATATTTTCGTTATTTTGAAATCTGACATTGGGCTCAGTGATTTTTTATACATCCACCGTATTCGTAGCATCTAAAACAACCAATTTTGTTAAATTGAACAGAGAAATGGAAAAGATTCAGGATCATAAATGAAGATATTCGCAGTAACCTGTTTTCGCTTTTCCACCATACACGACTCGGTAGATGATTTTCATGGTTATATGTGGGCTGGAAAAGGACTAGGTTGCCCATTAGTATTGGGGATAGTTTTTATTCTGCGTTTTACTTCTAAGGAGCGTTGGTGTTGCCCTTAGCGCGCGAGCTGAAGCTTGCTTAATTGAATGGATCCCTTTAAATGGTCGATTGTGTGCGGCACGTTTAAATAAATCTACTAAAATCATAGCAAAAAACCGTTATCATCGTTGCCTCTTCGTTCTATCTGTATATGCTTCTACCGATTGCAGCACAGAAGAAAGCAAGGACGCTTTTTACTCCGAATTAAGCTCCTTACTAAGTAAAGCACGAAGTTCGGATATAGTCCTGGTTATGAGTGACATGAATGCTCAAGTTGGTCGCTTAAGTAACACAGAATTTCATTTAGGTGGAAGATACACTCTAAGCTCGACTCACAATGATAATGGTGAACGGCTTTTGGATAGCTGCGCTGAACATAGACTATATTTAAGTAGTACAAATTTCAGACGTAGTGTTAAACGTTGTGCTACATGGCGTCCCCCAGCACCCGGACAACGGTGGACTCAAATAGATCATGTAGCAATTAGTTATAGATAGCGTGGTTGCATCCAGGATTGTCGCTCCTTTTGGAACACTTATGTCGACTCGGACCATGCACTTATCCGTTGTAGATTTGCTCTAAAATTTTCCGGGAAAATAATTAAGAATAAACCCCAAATTGATGTAGGAAAACTCGAACAACCGTCCATCCGACAAAACTATGAAAATATTCTTAAGGCTAATCTAACTGGTCTGAATAGCGAAAATCCGAATATACTTTGGTCCAAGATAAGTTCCACTATGAACAATGCAGGTACTACTGTATGTGGCATTGCGGGCCCCCGTATAAATAATCACTGGCTCTCTGTAAAAGAAGGCGCCAAATTCCACCTGGCTCGACTCATAATAATACCCGTCGCAATATAAGACACCAACTTAAGCGCAGTCTAAAAGTGGATCTCGAAAACTTTTGGACCAGAAAGGCTGAAGAAATGGCCGTAGCTTTCGCGTCAGGTAATAGTCGCTGTTTGTTCCAGCTTATTTGCGTAACAGGTCCGAGCAAAATTAAAAGTTAGTGAAACTATAAGTGATAGTAAGAACGGTTTAATAACCGATAAATAAGTCGTCTTGACAGGAGGGCTGAACACTTTAGAGATCAATTTTCTTGGCCACCCGCGTCATTTCCGATTCCCGAAAGCATGTCTGCATGCAATCCTATCTCTTAAACGCCGTAAAGCCGCAGGCTTTATTTGCTTCCAGGATTGCTTAAAGATGGTGGTAATATAATTTCAGAAGCGTTGACCAAACTTTTTCATACTATATGAAATGAGGAAACCGTACCACTTGACTGGAATGAGTCGACCATCATTCCCATCTTCAAAAAAGGCAATCGTAATTCGTGCGATAACCATCGTGGTATAAGTTTGACTCCGGTCGTATCAAGGTTATTTGCTTCGATTATCCTACGTCGTCTTAGCGCTTCACGTGAATCACATACAAGAGAAGAACAGGCCGGATTCCGCGCAGGTCGAGGTTGTATAGATAATATTTTTACGTTAAGGCAAGTTCTCGAACAGAGACATTTATATCACCGTCCCACAATAGTCGTCTTTCTAGACTTCAATGGTGCATTTGATTCGGTGGATCGCAATGTTTTATTCCATATCTTGTCGAAAAGCGGTGTTCCCACAAAATTTGTTAATATTACACGAGCTCTCTACACAAATACTTCTGGTCGCGTTAAGGTCTACAACGAATTAACGCGTAACTTTACAACCAGCAGTGGTGTTCGTCAAGGTTGTCCACTTTCCCCATTTTTGTTTAATTTTGTAATGGATGCTATTATGAACAACACTCTCCCACACATTCAGGACGCGGGAGTTGAAGTTCGCCCGGGAGATAAACTAGTCGATCTTGACTATGCGGACGATATCGTACTATTATTCGACAATCAGGATGCTGCCCAGGCCACCTTGAATAGATTAGCAGATGTTGTTCCGTCTTTCGGTATGAAATTCGCACCCTCTAAATGTAAGATACTGTTACAGGATCACCCACCACTCACTCCAACGTTGCGACTGCAGAATGAAGATCTAGACAGTCGACGGGTTTACATATCTTGGGAGCTCTACCAATAAAGTAGGCAATATATCCGACGAGGTGAGAATACGGATCGCGAAAGCTAGAGTAGCTTTCTCGAACCTTCGTCATTTATGGATAAACGCGAATATTTCACTTTGCCTTAAAGGTCGTGTTTACAATGCATCTGTACGCGCAGTCTTACTATACGATAGTGAAACTTGGCCTCTTAGAGTTGATGATCTGAGACGCTTACAGGCATTCGATCATCGTTGTTTGAGAAGTATAGCACATGTTGGTTACCAACAACGAATAACTAACGTTGACATCCGTAGACGTATTTTTGGATCTGACAATAAGTGCTCGTCTTTAGAAAAGCAAATAAGGCTCCATCAACTTTGTTGGCTCGGTCACGTTTTGCGTATGCCCTCATTCCGATTGCCCAGTAGAGCTCTGTTCTCTCATCCAGCACCAAATTGGCGTAAGAAACAAGGTGGGCAGATTTTGACATGGCAGAAACAATTAAAGTCACTTACATCCAAATTGGGTGGTATAGGACCCACTCGTCTGCCGGAATGGGGTCCTCGTGCGCATCACAGTTCTTGGTTAGAAACCCTTAGCGATGTGGCATCGAATCGAGCTCAGTGGCGATCTTGTTGCAGATGTATAGTAGAATCATCTTCGTAACTTTCTTTTCTTAGTAGGGCAAAGTTAGCTGCGAGGTTCGATTTGTTTATGTCGTGATACAGTGAAATCCGCAAGGAAACTGTATTGCTGATGTCGCCTTGCCCGAATACTAACTTGGCCATAGTGTTGTTGTGGAGAGGTTTAGTTTGCCTCATTTCTGTGAATTATCCTGATACATTTACTCATAGTAGCAGTGTATTTCTCTCTCTGCCTCTCTTTCTCTCGTAAATCTCACTAATAATTTGTCTAAATTCACATATACTTTTTTTCACTCCTTATGGTAATATGGCAGTGAAACAGTCACTTTTGACTTTTTTGTGGCTGGACATGATGATGATTTACTTCTCTGACAAGCAATTTCTCCTCAGTATCAGTCAGCTGGCGAAACTTGCCCTTTTCGTCCGGCACGTTTGCTCTCATCCCGTACAACCAAGCTGACATTAGGTGTTACCGTGTAGATAAACGTACACTGAGACTTCACATGAAACGGGATGATGGTGTATCTCTTTATACCCGGAAAGGTTCATCTTATTAATATCGGGCTGAGCAACTAGTGCCTACCGATCAATAAGCCAATAATTTCTGTCTACGGGCCAGTACCATAGTATATTACTTTTAAGAAGAACCTGAGAGGTAATTTTAGATTATTTCGTTAGATTTAATCGTCTATAGAGGACGTAATTTTAATGGAAGTCTATTAAAAATTGGGCTTATCTTAAAGAAAGGAATTACACTGTTATATATATAATGAATATATGGCACATAAATGAGTGCATCAGTGTTCCTCAATTCTCGTAATGTAAGATTTGAGGAAATGCATAATGTTTTAGAATCAACCAATTCTATTTTGTGTAGATTACTAATTGAGAAGACTGTGTTTCCAAATCATAAATGCTGTACATTTGTTTTTGTTTTATGATAAGTTTGAAAAAATGACACCTGCTATAAAGATTGTTTGTACAATGTATCTGTGCATGTAGTTCTATACTACGCTAAGGAGTCTTGGCCTCTTAGAGATGATGAGGCATTTCGTCACCGTTGTTTGAAATTCCTAGCACATCCATAATGTATTTTGGACCGACCAACAGATGCACTTGGTTAGTTAAACAAAGAAGGCTCCATTAACTACGTTGGCTCGGTCACGTTTCGCGTATGCTCTCAGTTCGAATGCTCAGTAGAGCGCTGTTCCCTCATTCAGCGCTATATTGGCGTAAGAAGCAAGGTGTACAGATTTTGGCATGGCTGAAGCAGGTAATGTCAATTACATCGAAATTGGGTAGTATAGGACTAACTCGACTGCCAGGATGAAGTCCACGTGCGTATCATAGTTCTTAGTTGAAACCCCCTGCGATATGGTGTCAAGTCGAGTTCAGTGGCGATCTTGTTGCAGATTTCTAGTAGAAACATATTCGTAGATTTCCTTTTTTACTTGGGCGGCGTTAGTTGCGAGGTTTGGTTGTATTTATGTCGTGATGCTGTGAAAACTGTATGGAAGCTGTATTGCCGATTTTTTCTTTCCTTAAGGCTGACATGGCTATAATCGTGTTGTGTTGAGGTTTAGTTTGCCTCACTTCTGTGTATTATCTGAGTAAATGTACTCATAGTAACTAGGTGCTCTTTCTCATACATCTCCTTCTAACAATCTGTGTACCTAAATTATTATTTTTGTTGTTTCTATCACATTTTTAAAATGTTCCTTTTTTGTTATATTTCTTCTGGCAATGAAACTATGCTAACTTATGTATTTTGTATTGCTGTGCTTGAAGGTGATAGTGATAATGATGTTGATTGATATAAAGTACACAAATATAAAAATATAGTCCAAAGTTTAACTAGGAAGAACTCTATTAACGTTTGTACCGTTTAAATTGTGGGCGATATAAACGGAAGCACAAAAACTATTATTTGCTTGAGCGATCTTAAGTCAGTAGTCGTAAAAGTGTATATAATTATATACGTTCTGTCGCAAGTTTAGTCAGAAAAACATAACTAAACACCCAACCACAATTTAATAAGGAAATCAGTCCGTCATTTTCGCACTATTATACCGTGATTTAGACAGGAAGTCAGTTTTGTCTTGCTGCACTACTACACTATGATTTTGCATTTTACACAGAGAAAAATCTTGGCCTATGTGCGCTTTTGCTTCTTTATGAACATAATTTTCTATCGGTTGGCAATTTGTCAAAATGCCAGCCGTAATATTTTGAAATTAAATCTTAAGATGTTCGTAAATTCTGGAATGAAGCCTACAACTTTCATAGTGGAGGACAATAAACAGGATAATGGTGAAGTGCTAATTTTCAAGTTGACTCACTCAAGGGTTATCCTGGTGAAAATGAAAGTAGTGATAAATAATTCTGCTTATTGTTATAATTCGGTTAGAAAGCTGTCCGTGCTTGATGATTACATTCGTCCCTTTAATAAACTGGTTTGGACGGATGTCTGAAAAGTAAAATTTTATCCGTTCTTTTATGCCACCGAGATAGAAGACAACAAGCTATAGGTGTTATAGCCTAAAAATTTCTTTTAATATATATGTATTTCATTTAGGTTTAAGAGTTTGTCAGCGGAGCTTGAAGAGACTGTAATGGGAGGCGAAATTTTGGCGCCGCCCAATTTTGTCCGACAAGTGTGTAACCAAGTCAAGAAACACTGATTGCATTGTTTAGATCAAGTTTGCGAGCTTGAAGTAAACACCGATCCCATTGTATTTAACCAGTTGTCGAACAACATAACAAAACTACCGCCAGCGGCAACGCACTGACGCGTTTCGACCTTCCATGATCATCATCAGAGTACGACGGCAAACTGACTATCGAGGATCAAACCGTATTGAATATATATGGAAATCAAAGTTAGATATGCGGCTCTCACCTCTAGCAGTCTTGCATATATTGAAATCGACTGTAAATGTCGGCTACACAATTTCTATGCAGTCACGAACATTAAGTGTTTGCAGCTTTCGACACATATACATATATAGGCAATACAATGTAACAATAATTGATTGCGCGGGTGGTGGTAACAATTCTTTAAATCAAGTTTGCGAGCAAGAAGTAAACACCGATCCCATTGTATTTAACCAGTCGTCGAACAACATAACAAAACTACCGCCAGCCGCAACGCACTGACGCGTTTCGACCTTCCATGATCATCATCAGTGTACGTCTGACTGCATTGAAATTGTGTAGCCGACATTCCCTGTCAAGTTAAATGTATGCGAGACTGCTAGAGGTGAGAGCCGCATATCTAACATTGATTTCCAATTATATTCAATGCGGTTTGATCCTCGATAGTAAGTTTGCCGTCGTACTCTGGTGATGATCATGGAAGGTCGAAACGCGTTTGTGCGTTGCGGCTGGCGGTAGTTTTTTCATGTTGTTCGACGACTGGTTAAATACAATGGGATCGGTGTTTACTTCAAGCTCCCAAACATGATTTAAAGAATTGTTACCACCACCCGCGCAATCAATTATTGTTATACTGATTGCATTGATCGCGGTACATTTTGAGCAGCCCACTAATATGTCCTGCTTGCTTGACTATTGAAATAGCACCTGGAGATGGCTGGATGTAGTTGTGCAGCCAAATAAAGCTGACTCGTTGTCTAATCAGTGTAACACAAATTTCATCTGCCTTATTTTTAGAACGCCCGCAAAATTGCAGTTCTATACGGTTAATTATGATTCCCAGTTTAGCTTTGGACTATACGCGTGTATTCTTGTGCTCTTATTAATTGGGATCGCCCAGAAACAATCTATATTTTTCGACTAAAACTGATCTATTTTAGACCACCACGCTATAAGCGTTATATACTGGTTTATTATGCTTTTCTGTTTGAACTTTGGCCTATATGCATATATTGTGTGCACTACTGGTTAATTAATTCCTCGATTATATTAGGTCACTCAGTTGGCCAGAATGGCGTAGGGACTATCTTTTTATTTTATGGGAATTATTGGCTTAAGTTCCAAAATTATATTATTGTGGTTTTTGTGGATTACACTGTTTCGTATGTGATGAGTTTATACAAACCGACAATACACTTATCCTTTTAGTCTCTAACTCCTATTATTAGAACCGTTAATTGTTTGTATTAATTTCATCATGAGAACTGGAACAGTTTTTATCGCCGGATTCGGTTAATTGTATCGACAGTCGACGGGAACAGACCTGAAGTGTAAAAGACACTATTAGGGCGAGTTGGGTATTTGATGGTGGTTCAACAGGCGTTGACCGTTGCACAGATGCCACGTAAGCATTAAACACGCAATTTCGTCGCCGTACACTGATGTTAGTGATATGGATAACTAGCTTGCATTGCATCGTGCTCTCATTAACAAAGGGGAACGTGTATTGGCGAAAATGTGTGACGATCTAGAAACCGGGTCCAGTTGATTGGACTGGCCAATTATGCCTGATTATGTTCGGATGTTCTGCAACTCAATGTGCTGAAGGTCTTGATGCATCTATGCGTGGGAAATAGTGTACATCATTATTCATTAAACTCATATGTTAATATTACAAATTTTTCTAGCATAAACTATTTATGCATTTGTTCATGTACTGTTTTTTTTTCTTCAAATTCTAGGTTAAGATTCGAGTTTGGCCTAGTGTGTGGGCAAAACTTGTGCAAATCGCCCAAGATATGCTGGAAGAATGTCATTTGGACGTATACTATGCCTATCGACGCCTTTGTGTGGAGAACGCATTCGCCTTTTGTGCTTTTCCACAATGCCTCTATCCGATGGTCCATCTTTATACGAGTCCCAGTGAAGCCGTAGTACGTACAAAGAAACGAGCGAAAGACAATGAAGTTCGAACTGCAATGGTCAGATTCTTATGAGCAACCTTATTGTCTAACATTCTCTTATGTTTATGAAATTTTAATTTGATTGATTTGATAATTTTTCACTTGCCTGATTTTCAGCTCTTTGCAGAGCCTGTCGTTTATGGCGCTAAATTAATAATTACTGAAATATAAACAATATTAGCTGGTCAAAGTATTTAAAATTAACACGACAATCTTTGTTCTAGCACATATGGAGAACAAATATCGACAAATATTTAAGAATTGACGAGAACCGAATTTAGAAGTCCTATGAATAATTTCGTTTATGTAATAAGCTGCTTTCACCATTTAGGCATAGTAAGGATATTTCTTTAAATCTAGTTTGCGATCCTAAAGTAAGCACCAATCCCATTGTATTTAACCGGTTTTCGAACTGCATAGCAACAATACCGCCAGTCACACTTACGAACGCGTTTCGACCTTCCATGATCCCCCAACAGAGTACGACGAAAAACTGAATAGTGATGAAAATACCGCAATGCATATAAATGGAAAACAAAATTAGATATGCGGCTATCGCCTCTAGTAGTCTTGCATATATTGTACGTGACTGGAAATGTCAGCTGCGCAAATTCTATGCAGTCGCGAATATTAGCTGTTTGTAGTTTGCGCCACACACACATATTTATATATATATATATAGACAATACAATTAAACAATAATTGATTGCGCGGGTGGTGGTAACAACTCTTTAAATCAAGTTTGCGAGCTTGAAGTAAACACCAATCCCATTTTATTTAACCAGTCGTCGAACAACACCAATCCGCTATGCATATACATGGAAATAAGATTAAATAGATTGTACTTCATTGGACATGTCGGCTGCACAATTTCCACGCAGACACGATCTTTAACTATCTGCAGCTTTTGTCACACACACACACACACACACTATATATATATATATATATATATATATATATATATATATATATATATATATATATATAGGTAATAAAACCAAACAATGAGAACGATTGCGCGGTGGTGGCAACAATGATGGGAAGGATATTGTTTAGCCGGATGTACTCAACCGAGGGATTTCTAGCGTCACCAATATCTACAACGCAGCGCGTGAACCAATTTTAATAGTATTTGTAATAGGCTAAATGTCGTTCTTTACACATGATCGATGCCAAAACGGTTTCTTTCGGTAATCTGGTGAATGCGCAGTCTCGTGAGTGACTTAACCTGAAGGCACCGAAGTTCCTTAACAATTATAAAAGCTTGCAAGTTCGGAAGCAATTGTGTTAGCTCGTCGCCATGATGTGGAGCAAGGTGTCACTGACAACTTGTTTGTTCGTCATCATGGCTTATATTCGCGAGAATACTGCTATCACCGTTTTGGCCAAATAACATGGTATCAGGCGTTGTCGTTGGAATCATCCTGCAAAGAGAGACAATATAAATCCATTCCGTTAATTGCTACGCAATCAAAATTATTGACATTTTACAGATTGACGCTTTGACCCATTAATGTGTACGCAGTGGCACATATTGCTTTGTAACTCATGCGATTGACTCTGTCGTTTAAATGAGGTAAAGTCAAGGGCCAGTCACAAAACAGCAGTCTGCCAACGTACTGATATATTTCAGCCTTTCATGATCATTATCAGAGAACAACGGAACACTGACTAATGAGAGCCGCATATTTGATTTCTCGCAACTTCAATATTGCCTATACTTATTTAACGTGATCATCAATAAAATAGTTTTATATATATGTATATTGTCGAGGTGTGTATAGATTTGCTCCAGTAACAGGTGTTCATTAGTAGTTGTATTTATCAGTTTTGATGAAGTTAAGCATATATTGAAATCCAGTGTGTTGGTACCATGTACCGGCTAGGCAACCATAGTGTCAGTACCTTTTGCAGGCTCAGTTTATATTTTTATAGTGAGTTAACTTTTAAGTCGCATTGTCAGGGGAATGTATGAAGTTAACTCCATTTGTGCTTGAATACACATTCGTAATGGAGATTGTGGCATCCTATTATTCCACATTCCTTGACCAATTATATGGTGGGTTCAGAGCGTAGTACCGGCTCCCACGGATGAGTCCTCTTTTAGTACGAAACTCATGTGTAATTGAGATTATACCTTTCTTTCCAGCTCAATTTAATATATCCTGCTGGTTTTATTTGAACTATTTTATTACTAGGTGCGCAACACCTAATGTACAATGGCATCAATACAATGTTTGTTGAGATTTCTGCAATGTTAATGCTGGTTTGAACCACTCCTTGTTTCCAATTGTAAACGTTCCAATTTACAGTGGATCTTTAGTGAAACCGGACGAATTAAATTCGGCGTAGACTTTAATACGTATAATCTTTGCTGCCTCTGTCTTTGACAGGTATTGCTTGTTAATTTCTCGTAGCGTTAACTCTGTTGTATACATCTGTGGAATAATTTAGAACCTATGTTTCTGAAAAATAGTTGCTAAACATATACAAATATCACAGTTTAGGTTGGTTTTTGACGCGATGCCTGTACATTATCTGTTTTATCTTTAGCCTCTTTACACCATGAGGCGTTAATTTAAAGCATACATTTCAGGCGTTCTTGTACATGACATGTCTTTCACGTCTGTTTAACTAAACCTATTTTTATAAGGCTGCATACTCTTCGTGCTGGATAGACTTACGAAGGTAAATCGTTCAATCACTGGGATTGATAAAGATATTAGTGCTATTAATCGCTTAGTTATGCCGCATAATAATGTTTCTTCACAGACCGACGTGAGTGTGGAAAAATTTGCTGAAAAATATTGGCCAGTGGTGCCTACGACATTTATTTCTCGCTGTATTGCAAAGTGATGTCTGAGATCTGGTCACTATTGTATTGATGGCTTGAGAATTAACCATTTCAAAAGTTTCAGTAACATAATATTCTAATCGACTGGCCACGAACAACAAAATTCACCAACAATTTACTAGTATCCAGGAAAGACCGAACACGCCCTCGACTAGACTCAACAAATATTCAATCGGATTGGCAACAAACTGAAGAGGAAAAAACAGATGCGCATACGGTGACAGAAGTTTCCAAACAATATGAGCGCTCAACACTGCAATCCACACTGGCGCTGTTACCATGTGAAGAATACAAATTTGCGCAACAGGGTGAAACGAAAAACTACACTTGGAAAAATAGCACTAGTACATGTAACAGCGAACAATGCGAACAGATGGTTAATTCTCAAACCATCAATACAATAATGACCAGATCTCAGGCATTACTTTGCAATACAGTGATAATGACCTTTACATGCAAACAGGCACACACAATCACAAACGCATGCACACTTACCAATCAGCCAAAACAAGATATAGAAGTAAAAGCGAGTCAGATTTGTTGCCACCAGCATAATCAATTTAAAACCCAGAATTTATATAAATGTAAGATTGTTGAGCGATGTTTAGAAAAACTAATGCAGAAAGAAATCGAAATTATATGAGCATGCCTTGCCTGAAGCATGAAGTGCGTTAAAAATCAAATGAAAACTATAGTCCTTAAGCGCTTATATTTGCATTTTTCTTTGTAAATAATTGGTGTGGATGACAGTTGTCCGACGACGATTATGAAAGCATTGAAGGTGAGGACCGCCGTTGTATGGAAAGTCTTGACACAGCTGTGGACAGCGTATCGTTGGCGGTACAGCACTACGCACTAATGAAGCAGAAACTTCGTCTGCCCGGCAGCGCTTCTGTCAGCGCGGAGACTGCAACAAAATCTGACAAAGTTAAGGTTAACAAGGAAAACTGTGCAGATGCTGTTCATTCGAATACGGGGATGATTAATGCTATTAGTGATGATAGTGTAGATGAGGACAACGACGAAGATGACAACGAATTGCCCGGACTTGGGCTTATCAGATACCCCGTAAGTTTATTTTTCAGCTGATTTCGTAAATTCACTGAGTGACTTCATGTGTTCCTCTGATTATAATTGTAACACAGAAAACTTTCCAGCCTTGTTTATATAGGATCTGTGCCGGTATCTCGATGTTATAATTGTTAAATTATTTGATTTTGACTAATGTGGATGCAGAATAAACGTCATTAGCTGGGATAAAAATGTGGCTTGGCTAATTTTTCGATAAGAAAATTGAAAATTGAGTCCGGCTTTTTTATAAAAAGCTGTCTAACGTTGACAGTTATAAAACGTCCTCTGAGCCATTGCTCTGGTTTTTTTTGTTCTTTATCTTGTTGAATTTAAGTACAGTGCAATTTTTCGACTTGTTTGGATACGGGAGCCAATCATACGCGTATGCTCATTGGTGGGAAAATGTTTTCTTTAGTGGGCCTAATCGTGATTAGTACAATTTAAACAAATAACCATGCTTAAATGTACATTCGTATGAATAAATGTTTTTTTCTTACCATGTCATCAAAATTGAAGTCATTTTTTAGGCTGTGAGCAAAGTAATTCGAATCCTATATACCAGTAGTAAAATCATGCCAGTATAAATTATCTGAAGGTTAGTGTTTAAATTTTAGGCTTAATTAAGATTTGAAGTAAAAACAAATAAAAGCCATACAATTAAATAATTGTTGATTGCGCGATTGGTGGTAATAATTATTTAAATCATGTTTTCGGTCCTGCAGTAAAAACCGAAGCCATTGTATTTATCCAGTCGTCGAACAACATAGCAAAACTATAGCCAGTCAATATATTGGCGCCTTTCGGCCTTCCATGATCATCATGAAAGTACGATGGCAAGCTGACTAGCGAAGTTCAAACCGCGGTGCATATATAGATATGGAAAGCAAAATTAGATATGCGGCTATCACCTCTAGTAGCCTCGCATGCATTGTACTTGACTGTAAATGTCAGCTGCACAATTTCCATGCAGTCACGATCATTATCATTTTGCAACTTTCGCCATATATGTGTAATACGATTAAACAAGCAATGATTTTGCGAGGCAGACAAGAAATTGCCCACCAAAAGAAAGATTATAATAATATAGTAAATGAAACGGATAATCGCCATATGTATTCATCAATTAATGTTATACTCAATAAGCGCATTAAGGGAACAGATAAAACAAAATATAAACAATCAGGAATGCTATTGTCAATGGTGGTACTGTGAATGACCCCATTTAGTAAATTTAAAGTTTAATATAAGCCAATCTTAATCTAATTTTCTTGATCTTGTTTTGAACTATTTTGCGGTTCTGGTTCATGTAATCGTCTCTCTCTCTCTCTATAATTAGATTCTTGCCGGTTGTTTTCTTCATAATGTCATTTCTTGACTTAATTTAAATCGATTCACTAGTCAACCTTGTTGTTCTGCTTCCAATGCATCTCGGGATGCTTCAAAGTCAACCTCAGTTATTTGTATGTTCAATCCTCTCTGAATTACGTACTAAATCAGATCTACTAACATGCAGTACGTGTTTCTCTTTCTTTACTTTCTTTTAAATCATGCTTATTTTATGGTACTTTACTTGACGAGTTCTGGATAAGGACGAAACTGGTCTCCTGACTGAATGTTCTTTGCTACCTGATAAAATGTTTTGTTTTTACTGATTATATATATATATATATATATATATATAAATAGTTGCCACCCACTTAATCAAATGAAAACCCTTAATGTGTATAAATGAAGGATTTAAAATTAGTGTTGGGTATTCGCTAAATAAAACGGACATTTTCACTTTGTTATTAAATGAGTTTTCTCTTCCTAATATAAATAAATATATATACTAGTTAAACAAATCAAGCTCGCAAAATTGATTTCAAGAATTGTATTACTTATATATATGTAGCAAAAGCTGCAAAAAGTTAATGTTCGCGCTTGGAGTAAGCACCTGCTATATAGCTACCGTCATTCACACTTCAAGCTAGCAAACGTGATTTTTTTAAATTGTATACCACGTGTACAATCGATGATTGTTCGACTGTTTAGATAGAATGGCATTCGTTATATACTTCAAGCAAGAACACTTGATTTAAAGGAATGATATCACCGCTCGTGCAATCAATTTTGGCTTAGCTTCATCTTGGTTGAAATAGACTTTTAAGAGGTCTAACGAATCATCCTCCTTAACCTAATCAATCACTGTATTATTTAGCCCTACATAATCCTTCTTTGCTTCTTCTATCTTTTTCGTTAATCGGCCCGTTGACCATTGTTGAAAAATAATAAATATTTTTGTTAAGACCCATCTTTATATATGTTATCAAACCAAATATATTAATGCATATGTAAATAAGCATATAAGCAACAATATGAAATATTTCAAATTGAAGCTCACACGAATCACAATGATTATAGTCTATCAGCCAAATATATAATTTTTAGTCTTATTAGTGTATATATATATATATATATATATATATATATATATGCACCAGCCACATGTATTATTATAAATTGGCATATAAACAACAATGTGAATTTTTTCAACTTCAAGTAAACTAGATTCATAAGGAAAATCGTATATTAGTCAAATACATATTTATTTATACCAACATCTTATGGATATCTATAAATATCAATCTATATTTACGCGTGTACAAACGAAATATATGTATAAATATATAAATTGATTTATAAGCATCAATACGAGTTCCTAATCTCAAGTGCAAATGATTCGCAATGAATGTAGTATATCAGCCAATTACCTATTTATATATATACATCCACATATTATATCAATATTAATCTATGTAGACGTGTACAATCTATAATTATGTATATTTATGCATTTATACATTGATATATAGGCAACCCTGTGAGTTCATAACCTCAAGTGCATATGATTTACAATAACTATAGTATTTCAGAAAAATAAATATTTATTTTACCTAAATCTTACATAAATAATTAAATATCCCTAAAATGGAAACGAAAACCAGGCTGAATTCTAGGCGTCCTCGTGCCGTTTATCATCTCATAGTTTATTCTTGGCATCTCTTATTCACAGTTACTATTAACTGTGAAATATCCAACCCTTATTTTTTTCCACTCAAAATGGTTTCATTATATATTGGTCTAATTCTGAGGTTAATAATGGGCATTTGTCAATGGTCAAATTACGGATTAATATCAGAATAGTCTAATGTAGAATTAATTATAATTCTATACAAAATTTTCTACAACGCGAAGATATTTAAGTCTTTAGAATAATGTAATGAATATCAAACTAATTGATGATCGGTAGTAAATTTGAGTCATATTGAAATTAGTAAATCAAATAAAAAGGGAAGTGAAAGTGTGATTCGGAATTAGACTTTAGGCAGTAATAAAAAGTGTTAGTTGGGAAACATAACTGTATATCGATGCATGTTCAAAAAAATTTCATTTCATAATTTATTTATTTTAACAAAAAAATTTTTTTCCTGTGATGATTACGTTAGCAAAGAACTTTAAAATTATTTTTCAGTAGAAGTAATAATAGCTTTAAATGTTCTACATTCTACAATCTAAAAATTATCGATTATGTTTATTATCAAATTTAAAAGCAGTATTATTTTTCAGCATATTTTAAGGAATACGCTTGATGTCATAGATTAAATAATAAATTTCAATACAATTGATCGTGAGAGAACAGTGAGGGTTGTTGTCGTAACAAAATGCGTTAACATTTTTGTGCTGTTTTCATTGGGATAGTACCCTCGCTTTGTGTGCAACTGTTAGTGCCTTAGCAGCTTTTTTGGTTACTGTATCTTTGTGCTGATTATTCTTGAGAATCGCTTTCATCCCTACTTTCTATCTAATTAACTGTCATCTGTCATTACAAGATAAATGCTATGCAACCTTAAGGTCTTATTTAATCTACAATGCAATATTCAGTTTATTCGGGCTATATAAATATAGTCAGTTCATGAAAGAAATTTAAAAATTTTGTAACTGTTCATTTTAGACAATTTTTTTTTTAAAGTTAATAATTTTTGCATCGAATAAAGCACCGCAGATTTTTATTTGCTTGATATTTTAGAATTCTTTGGCACGCTTGTTAAATATCCAGGAACAGTTTAAGAAGTGTGTACAGGGTGCTAGTCCGGAGTGAGTTCTAAATATGTTTAATTTTTTAAATTTTTTTTCCATATATGTACGTTTTTAGTGATTTTCCGCTAATATAACCTATGTAGTGAGGGTATTTATGCAAAGCATCGTGGATATTGATCGTTGTCTGATGCCTATTTCGACCACTGGTATTTCTATCAAAAAATTAAATCAGTATAATATATTGAGGCTTGACAATGCATATTTATGCGACCTATAACACAGGAGATTGAATTCAGAAGCAACTAAGTTTAGATTGACATAATATATTTCGATTTTGATTATAATATGCGACGTTACAGTCATGAAATCGAATTGAAGTATTTGGCAGGCATTATGTTGACTGAAAATTTTAACTGTCAGCTACTGAAGCTGATATGTTCGTCATAATGAACAATCACATAAGCAATAATACGCATATTTTTAAAATAGAAAATCTTAAGTTAACTAAATTATATATTTCGCCGCACGGTATCTTGGATGATTGATTGACTACACCCAGATTCAAATCGAAGTTCCACAATTATTACTATTACTGTTATGTCCCAGCATAAGGCCGAAAATGGACAAGATGAATAAAAAAAGGGGCTGAGACCCTATAACTTGCCGTTAGATCCGCGCTCAGATGACGAATATTCTAAGTCGAAACGCGTCAGAAGATGTTACTTGCCTTTGTTTTGCTACATCGTGCCTTCTTGTCTGCATTTCATTTGTTAAAGGGATGGCCAAGAAATCGGTCACTTCCTTCAAATTAACGGCAGTTATTTAAGTCATAGTCGCGATCTTGATATAAACACCAGTTCCATCAAATGCATACGTTTGTCAGTATGAACAAAGAATTGTATAAAGTATGTATATAATTGGAATGGTGTTTATATCTGGATCGAAACCTTGACTTATATAATTGTTTTCAATGACTGCGCAACTAAAGTTCGGTTAGTAAACTACCTTTGAATATGTATTATAGGATAATTGTTTTGCTGTCATCGAACCGAGCGTATTCCTGCGAATCGTCTACATTGACACCGTTGGTAATCTTTAATTGTATAGATATTGACGCCGGTCTCAGATGTGAGGGCATTGAAAGTGATACGGAAGAATGTGACGAAGCTAGTACGAGGATCCGGCTGACCAGTCTGAAATGTCATTATTGATTGACCAATTCAAGTGCACATAACCTAAAAAATATTATAACACACTAGGTCGGGTGCGATCCGTGAGATCCAAATTTTCTCGTTAAATTATAGGATTAGAGCTAACATTGCACGTGCATCTATATCTAAACATATCTTATACGAATAATTTGTGCAGTCGTAGTAGTTATGCTCGTTTTTAATGCCAATAACTACTACTGATATTTACAAAAAACAACATTCAATCAGCATAATACACCAAGGATTGACAATCGCATGTATTTGCGACCTATAAAACAGAGGATTGTACTCAAATGAAAACAAGTGCATATGTACACTCTATGTTTAGCTAAATGACGTGGTGATTGTATGAAGTACTGTTTTCAAGGTTAGCCAATGATAAGTTGAAGTTAAGCTGTTTCATTGAAGTTTTCACTTTCTTTATTTATTGTCTATTTTTGTGTGATGGGCGTTTATTGCAATAAATTAAATATAAAAAAAACAATGATCGGTGTTGATTAACAAGAAAATGAAGTAAACGATGTCGATCTAGATCAGAGTGTGAAGATTTTGTTTGTTAGGAAGTTGCTCAGATAGAGAGAGAGAGAGAGATCCCCATAAACATCGTTTCACTTGAGATAAACCATATAAAACAAACATGATTATTCAGTTAGACGAAATACCCAATATTCTATCGTTAAACAACGACGCTTTTATAATATTTATAATTATCTCTAAGGTGTTTGACATAGTATCCATACACGCAATCGTTAAGGAACTTGTGAATCTAAAATTATGCAAAAACAAACTAGAATTCATTTTTAAATACATGCCACATAGATAATTCGTCTTCCCAAAAGACGGAATGCCATATCTTCTACTGCCCATCAATGTTGGGGTTCCACAGGGCCCAAAATTAGGCCCACTGATCTTTAATACTGTATTCCTTTTAATAAATAACTAAATTAAACAGTAAAATTATTAAACATGCGAATGACACCACACTAGTTTATCTTAACATCAGAAATACAGCTCAACCGTTTGAAATATTCAAGAACATTTACAGAGCATCCCTAATATATACTCCAAAACACGTCACTTTGCATCCACACATCTTTAAATTCGATACGAAGGTATTACTCACAGGCGATATTTCATACCATGGGTAAATTATTCCTCAAAGAGACTATAAGTATAGAGCAGAAGCTTATGGTTTTACGTGGATAAATTTCGGTGCCACCTCCTTTGCTGGTGTCTATCTGCTCGAATTAATGTGTTATTTGAAAATTCTATTGCATATTCATGTTTTGAGGTTGAACCACGATTCCTAGATAGCATTTTATGTGGTCTTGGTTTACAATCAATTGCACGATGTGATCTTAATTTTGCCCGTAGTAATCTTGCATTTAGATAAAGTATAGATAGTTTGACTGAATCTAGGATTGGAGTTGTAGTGAATGTAATGAGCTCCTGTTGACTTTGCCGCTTGTTTTTATTGATCATAAACTCATAATATTAAAGTATATTCGTTGAATTTTGCAGAGGCTCGGTCTCTTTTAACTGGCGTTATTCTCAGCTTATGAACTTACCTAGGGTCTTTTGTACTAGGAATGATCTAAGCTGATCAGCTGCAACCATAATACTAACTTCGTCACATCCTCGGTCTGAGACAAAGTACGACATTCCAACAACGACGTTCTAATTGGCAAGTTAGTAAGAGTGTACTCCGGAATCGTAAACTTGTTCAAAACTTACCTAGAATGCGATTGCATACATAAAAAGCCAAACCTAAATGAGGTACTTGTATTCATTGGGTTCCCGATGCCCATATAAAATAAAGGGCTTGATTATCATATGTCAAGGATATTGAAAATTTCTCTTAGAAATATTTATACATGGATAAGATAGGAACCAGTGAGTTAACCATTCTTTCAGGAAAAGACCGCTCGGTAATACAAAATTACCAAAATTAAAATTGCTAACAATCCACGAATGTTCCGAAAATTCTTTAAATAATTTTTCTCCATACAAGATTTGTTTTGGAAACTAGCGAAAAGTTCAGGCGTAAAAATAAATTGTTGATTTATTTTTATGTGGGGAGTTACTAAATCTCACAATGTCGTTTTTACAAATTAACCGCTTTATGCTCACGGTAGAATAATAGGAATATGACAATTTTATTTGTTAAAATGGGCCATTTAATAAAAAAAATGAAAGTATCATTATTCGAATCAAAAGTCGGATTATAAACGATTGGATTGGTGTTTCCGTCAAGCTGGAAAACGTGATTTAAAGAATTTTTATCACTACCCGCGCAATCAGTGATTGTCTGCTCAATGATTTGCCTTCTCTACACTATACAACGCTTTGTTTATACTGGCAAATGTATGCATATAATAAAAACATTGACTCCGCTGTTAAATAAACGATAGAAAATTGTACATTATATTAACATATATGTATGACTTTGGTGTGTTTGTGTCTGCATTTAACTCTGTGTGTGTGCTTTTCGTGGTTTTTGATTCTTTTAAATTGTGAAGGATTTGACTTCTAAATTGCAGATATTCACCACGAAATATTTTAGCGTTGAGGAGATGTGAATAAAAAAGTTGCTATTTTGCGGTTTAGAATAAATTCTTTCACAATAGATTTTCGCTTCAATATAATAATTATTTCTAAAGCTGAATAAGTAAAATTTTTAATGGATCTCTTTGTATGGGAAACTAGAGTTGCTTGTCCCTTAATTAAAGTTTCATCCTGTTTTTACATTTTATCAAGAAACTTGAGGTGTTGTGGATGTGACCGCAATTGTCTTGGGCGGCACAATTGATAGCACTTGTAGGTCGGTAAAATCTTGAATCCTGTACATATCCAGGCGCACCGATTATTGGCCTGGATTGATGGATTATCACTTTTCCCTTCATTTTGAAGCCCTCCATCAGCAGCTTGTCTGAAAGTGACGTTGGTATAAGATTTTTCACTCTTTTTTCCAACTTTTCGGGACCTTATTTCCAGTTTCATCTTCATGATTGAAACCATATGCACAGGAAAAAAAACGAATAGTGGCAAATGTAGTCTCCTCATTCAAATCATCTATTTAAATTTATTTTAATTCTTAAAGTATTTTTTATTCAAGTATGTATTAGATGCTGCGAACCTAGTAACAAATTAGTTCAGTTGTGACCAGAAGGATAAACCAAAGGCAGCATGAACGGAAAGTATAATCTCATGCACTTTCGTTTCGTGCTTACTGGCGACTCATCAGTAGGAGCCGGTATTACGCCCTTTAACCACTATATATTTGGGTGAGGAATGTGGGTTCGGTTTGTTTATGACGTGATACGGTGAAATCCGCAAGGAAGCTGTGTTGCTGATGTCGCCTTGCCCGAATGCTAACTTGGCCATAATGGTGTTGTGGAGGGGTTTAGTTTGCCTTATTTCTGTGAGTTATCCTGATAAATTTACTCATAGTAGCAAGGTTTTCCTTCTCTCTCTACCCCTCTCCCTCTCTCGTAAATCTCAATAATAATTTATCTAAATTCACTTATATACTTTTTTTCACTTCTTATGGTTATATGGCAGTGAAACATTAGTCACTCGACTTTTGTGTGGCTGGAAATGATGATGATGATGAATACTTGTTATTTGCTCTTGTCGATTTTTTCTATTATTTGCCATTGTTAATATTTGTTTGTTATTTGCACTTGTTAATTTATGTTTAATATTCCCCTTGTTATTTGGCTAATCGGTCTTCGTTTTTGGTTTTCTGTTGTTCATTTTTGTGTGCATTTAAGACGTAAGGGTAATCGACCATCGGCCAACAAAGAAACTAGCCCCACATTATCTTCACCAGGCTCACTTCCTCAGGAAATGAAGACACCTGCCAATCCCGTTGTAGAAAAAGTTACTCAGGGCAGACGTCGATTGGGTGGTGCAATTGGAAGTTCTCCTACGACAAGTAAAAAGGTTTGTTCTTATTTTATAATAACGTGTGTATGCGTATGCCAGCATGTATTAGGCAAACAAATAAAGCTCGGTTCTATTATGTGTTGCGCACCTAGTAACAAATTAGTTCAATTATGACCAAAAGGATAAACCAAAGACAACGTGAACGCAAAGTATAATCTCGTGCACATTCGCTTGATGCTTACTTGTGACTCATCAGTAAGAGCCTGTATTACACCAAATACCCATTATATATTTGAGTGAGAAATGTGG
>JAQBSW010008766.1:2500-32333 GCA_029291075.1 Eudiplozoon nipponicum
TACAGACAGATGAGTGATTAATTCTAAAGTTCTTTTATCTGAAGAATTGAGTTGAAACCTAATTAATAAACAAAGCTCGTAATATTATTATACGTTCAGCCAAATGAAATCGCATCTCGATTAGCCTACTGTGCTCCTATTGATCTGAAAAAATCATTCTACGGATGAGCTCGGTATAAAATTTGTTGAGGTACAGGGAACACAATTGACGATAGTTATCAAGCGTATTATTGTCAACGTTTTTGCACAAAGAACTTAAACAGCACACATTTACTCAATTAAAATGGTCTATTCTATCCAAAATTTTGACAGTAATCTCATGAAGGGTCTTTTTAGCATTAATTTTACAGAACTTTAAAAAAATTTCGAACGGAGCCACTGATTCCGACAACTTCTGTATTTCATCAGACTACAAATCTCTGTCAAAATATCAAAAGAAAAAGTTTAGATGCCCATCTCGTATTAACATTAAATCATCACCATATTACTAGCCGGATGATTTGCAATAAAGGGTTGATCGGGAACATTCTTGATGTTCCAGACGAGCTTCACTTCCTAAGCTGGAATCTCATGACCTCCTTCGATAGAATAGCTACTAACGGATATAAGGATACAATTATAAAAGACGTTCAAGATTTAACACTGATTAAAACTCATATTCAGACTATGATGATGTTTTCAAGATAACATGACTGGGTTGATTGATGCCTCATTGGTTGTAATTACAAATGGCCTGGCAGAAGCAGGCTCTTTAATAAAAGTTTTACGAATATATCAATGGATTATGGTGCACAGCTATTCTGGCAAATTAAAAGTAGCTGGAAGGAGCGGAATTAAAATCTCATTCTAGGTACAAATAGACTGTGGCCAGATCAACCCATGCTACACTCTTACCTTTAGACAGAGTAAAGAAATCTTTCGCGCACAAAAATTTTGCCGATCTGAGTACAGATTTAGTTCAGCTTGAAATCTGCATGTTTACCGTTTCTTTGCACTGTAGTCAAGTTCTGCTTAAGGAGTTAAAACCTGAATGCACCACAACCATTTTAAGACTTATGTCAGGTAAAGCATGATGTATTTGTCACAATAATTCTCCGCTAGGATAAATTTTCTTACAGCTTCGATTTACGCGTCGTCTTTTTCTATTTTTACGTCGAGATTATGGGATATCATTTAAATGCCCGTACACCCCTCAAATCCAAAAGCCAAATCTGAAGGCCTTATTAAGAAAACCATTATATTCATTTTTATAATGTTTTAAAATTGGCGCGTACACGTTTATGATTCATAGACTCAGGTTGGCTACATGCATTCAAGTATTTGCTAAAAAAGTGTTTTAGCTATAAAGTTAATAAGGAATTTACTGTAATTATGGATAGCAGAAAGTTTAAACTATAACTGGCCTGATCGCTTGCATTAGAAAATGGAAAAAACGCTTCAATCTCTAAAATGAGCCCGAATGACACGTAATGTGGAGTTATCAAAGCAACTACCATGTCCTGACGGAACTTTTTTTGACACAGCGCGTATACAACTTTTAAACATAATTTTTATTTTTATGTGTGTGTATTCATGTTAGTGTGTACGAGGGTATGGTGTTTTTTTAAAAAGTGTCTGCTAATATGAATTTTTGTTTACGTGGAGTTATTTTATAGATAAATATGCTTAAATGTGTTTATGAATTGTATAAATATGACGACAAATATGGTTACTCATGCATTGGTCTACAAAAAATTATTATAAATTTCAGTGAGTTTGTAAAAATCAATGGTATAATATAACAATAGCTATTCGCATCCTTTTCTCATGGAGCATATTAATTGCTTGGTATAAATCGTAGACATAAAATGGAATAAGTCATAGCACCTATGTAGTTGAAACAGAAACTGAAAGGTAAAGCAACAATAAAAAACCGTTAAACAATCATTTATTGCGCGGGTGATAAATAATATTTAAATAAAGTTTGTGTGCTTGATGTAAACACCAATCCAAATGTATTTAACCAGACGTCGATAATCATAGCAAATGTACCGTCAGTCAAACGTACTGACGCGTTTTAAACCTTCATGATCATCATCAGACTAAGAAGGAAAACTAACTACCGAGGATAAAACCGCAATATATATATAAATATATTTATATGGAGAGCAAAGTTAGATTTACGGCTCTTACCTCAAGTAGTCTCGCGTACATTGTGCTTGACTGAATTTGTGGGCTGCACAATTTCTATGTGGTCGCTAACATTGGATTTTATGCAGCTTTCGTCACATGTATAGTTAATACATTTAAACAACCATGGTCCATGCTAGTCAGCTTACCATTTTACTCTGATGGCGATCATGGAAGGTCGTAACGCGTTAGTACGTGCAACTGGAGGTAGATTTGCTATGGTGTTCCATGACTGGTTAAATACAATGGCATTGATGTTTACTTCAAGCTCGCACACTTCATTTAAAGAATAACAAATCGCGAACGAAACCGACAAGCAAAGGAATATATTACAGTTAAATACTGTTTGTTGCGAAGAACTAATATATATGCAAGTATGTATTAGTTACGAATCCTAGAATTAGCAGACCAGAAGTGCGCATGGGCTACCACACTGGCGACTCATAGGAGCCGGTATTGCGCCCTTTAACCACTATGGTTAAAGGGCGTTCACCGGCCCTACCGATGAGTCGCCAGTAAGCACGAAACGAATGTGCATGAGATTATACTTTCCGTTCATGCTGCCTTTGGTTTATCCTTCTGGTCACAACTGAACTAATTTGTTACTAGGTTCGCAAAACCTAACACATACTTGCAAGCAAAGGAATAGATTCACCGGTGTTGTCATAAGGTTTCTTTCTAATGGATATAATCGGTGACTGTAAGCGACATTGTTATGCTCTTAATTAATAAATCTATATTATTCGACAGAATCAAGATTGTTCCAAGTTCCTTGTAACAACGAAAAATCATTTATGTCCCATCTTCATTACACAATGTAAACACAAAAGAATAAAGCAAGTGTGAAGTTTATTGAGAATGACACATCTATATTTTATGAACCTACTAATTTTTTAATTGATTATTTGCCTTACCATCGCCAAAATCTTTAAATTTTTTTTATTTTAATACTACTGTTTCTTAAAACACAGGGATTTTATTTATTCTAACATTAATTAATATAATCTATTCTTATAAAAATCATTCTTTCGCTAGGAAATCTTAGAATTTTCTGGTCTGTTCTGAATTTATTTTCATTGCGCATCTTATTTCAGCTTCTTACTTTACAAATATTCTGATAACTTACCCTGGCACGATTTTACAAAGTTGATTTTGGGATATTTTTCTCCTTCCAAAACTATCTAAGACACGTTTAATTACGCCATTTCAGATTAAAAAAGTTTAAAAATTTAGTCCGGCACATGATAAAGGAAAATAATGTTCACTTAGTTTTTTTACCTAGATGGATGTAAAATTAATTTATTTTGTATTTAGCTGAATATATAGCAGTAATAAATACACACAAAAATTTACACTTACATCAATAGTTAAGTAAACGTCAGAAGCTAAGTTGAGATTACCCAGTCATTGAAATAAATTGTGCGGTTTAAATGAAATTTTACAAGTTTTATTCTATTTTGTGATGAGTTATAGACTCGATTATAAATCCGAAAAGGGGTTTGAAAATTCTCCGTTGGAAAGAGGAACTCGGAGCAATTCCTACAGTCACAAAGAGGAAAATTTAATTGGTATGTTCTATAGGACTCTTTTATTCCCACGTTGTTTTATTAAAATTCAATTTTATAACTAATTATGGTATAATAAGTGTGATATTTCAAAATGAAATATTTTTTTCATTAAGAATACATGTGGATTATTTAAAAGATTATCCCATTTATGTGTACGAATTGAAAATATTTATTATTAATTTTGAGTATTAACGTTCGCAGCTAGTAAACAACAAAATGCATGCCTGAATTATTCGACAAGATCTTGCAAAATATAGTTCTTTTCTTTAGAAAGAAAAGAATTTTTACGGGATATGTCTTTGTTTAATGGATGTAAAAAACTAGTCAGTTTGTGTTCAAGGTTGTTTGCTCGGTTTACATTCCAAGATATTTAAAAAATTACCATTTAGTATTATTATGGCTTGTGAAATTGATTAGATGCAATAATCGATTTATGCGGAAGATAAATTTCCTGCAGAATTCGGATGAATAGTTTAGGCAATGAGGTGGAGTCAACTCCAGTTGAGTTAAATAAATAGCCTTAGAATTTTAAAGGGCGTTGGTTATTACATCATCTTTTCTGACAAGAATCTCACAAGCAGATGGAGAACGTAGGTCTCAACAATACCCTAATGCTTAGCCATTCATATTATTCTGACAGCAAAAATAAACTGTCAGATATTTGTAGAGAAATCGAAATTTTTATTTTATAAATAATTGCTTTCATTGTGAACGTCTACCAGCAGCACGTATAACTGACGTAAAGTTGTATCTATGCACTGCCTAAAAATATAATATGTCGAAATTTTACATTTAATAAATTACACAAATAACCTATTTGATTGAAAATAGCTGGAGATTAATCAATGTTTCGAGATCAAAAACGTTACGAGTTGTAAATTTGTAATACATATTATTTAAAGATCCTTTACATTTTCAAAAAATAGAAATACATTTTATCAAATAAAACAACTGTTTCTTTTTCGTATGTTGTTGAATTATCTCCAAACAAACATATAGTTATATATATATATATATATATATATATATATATATATATATATATATATATATATATATATATATATATATATATATATATATATATATATTGAAAAGCAAGGCAAAACAGAAAATGTAAATTTGTTAAGACTGCGAAATAAGAAAACAACCAATTAATATCGTGTATCACCTTCATTTCAAACTCAGTGCCCTAACAAGCTTTTTATCCTGGCACAAATTCGGATACAGTGTGTTTATCCATAAAGCCATGAGTTTCGCTAGCTCATTTCTGTTATCCATTTAGTAATTATTTCAAATGCAACGTCTGGGTAACCTACGTGCTAGGTTTTAACGAAATATTTCACTATCGTAGTTGTGTATTTATCATTCGATTTGAAGTTGTCTATTAAACTAAAATGATCTCTACTCGAGTAATTAGCCGTCTGGTTGATCACCAACTTGAGCATGCATATTGGTAAATAATATTTGAGGTCCACAAACAACACGCAAACTGAACGGGCCAGTACCATGGTGATGCGCTGTTCATATTATTCTGACAACAAAAATGAAATACTAGATATTTCAGACAGAATTTCAAATTTTTCTTATTTTATAAGTTTTAGCTTCCGTTGTGAACGTCAATCAGCCACACCTTAAATTATTAAAAATTTGTTTCATTATGTTGCATAAAAATGTTATTTCAAATGCTTACCTGCATTATCTAGTTAAACGAAAATAACTAGAGATTAATCAATATTTGCAAGACTAAAAATATAACACGTTTTTAATTGGTAATATAAATATTTACTGAAAGTATAGATCTCAACTGGTCGTAATTGTTACACTGTCGAGTAATAGTAATTGTGCACTATTAAGATGAAATAACTTACCTTGACAATTCTGTGTGGTTCGGTTGAAATAGAAACCGGCTTCGCAAGATTCACATAGTCCGTTCGCATTTCGTCTTTAAAAAAATACCCGAGAATGAATAATGTGGACGTTAGTAATTCTGCTTATGTCATGCTTATCTTTGATAATTCAATAAATCACTAAATTAGACAATAATGTGCCCATTTTGATTCATTGTCACTGATGCAAGAAAGGTTGATTAATTATGCATTTCTTCATTGCTGCAGACTTGTTTTTTCAAATAAATAACATTCGGTAAGACATAATCTACCTTGACGTTTAAAATAGTTTTGTTTATTGGCAAACAATGAAATAAACATAAAACGTCAAAGGTTTTGCGGCTTGTGCCTACGCTCGTTAGTATGTAGACTAAAAGCATTTAAAATAACATTAAAATGGCAGAAAACCGAATTATATCAACTGTACACTCCATAATAACTGAAGCAATATAAATTTAACTGCCAATTAATATTCACTTGGACAACTAAGAGAGTTATACATGTTAAAGAGAGCATAATTTTTCATTGCCGAAAAGCTATGTTATCCCTTATTTTAACATATATAAGTTTTGAAGCACGCGAGAAATGAACAAACTTTGATTGTGCAAACATAGGAACTGCTTCAATTGAATTTCATTTGCTAATTTATGACCACAGAAAGCATTTTCAAATTGTGTTTAACTGAATTACTTTGGGATATTTGTAATTAGCTATTCTGTAGCAGCGTATAATTATTGACTTCAAATCGATAGAATTTTCCCCAGTAGCATGGTGTCTGTTTATATAGTGACAGATCGAGGTTTGCTAGTTAGAACTCCAGGTTTCAAGAGATTCCAAGTAGGTTCCAGAAAAGACTAAGCAAAAAATATAAATTGGCATATTACTTCAAATTGCATGTAGTGTGTAGCACGAGTAGTGCACTGGATAGAATCACTTACTTTGAAGCCAATGTGTCCAGGTTCCTATCCCATCCGCGGCGAATTCCTGGCAATACTTGAATAGTTCCCAAAACGGTCTATTGTATTAATTACTTTTGCTACCTGACACAATATTGGCTTTATATTGGCAACACACATATTATAAAAATCATGCCATTATACTTTAAATAAAGCTAACAATATGCCTACTGGCTAGTCTGATCAAACGAGTTTCAAAAGCAACTTTGCTGACTACAGTCAAAGAAAACAGCTTTACTGACGATCCAAAACGAAGTAAAAACGCTTTACAAATTAATTTAATATTATATTATTTGCACCAAGTGGTTTTGTTCCTTTTAAAATTGACCCTTCAAATTTTTATTTGAGATTTCTTAATTGATATTTTGATGGGCATTCAAGTCACTAAGCCATACCAGAATTTATACCTCGTGTTTTGAGAGTTGTTTGACAAACTAGATATCTAAACCATCAGTGATTGCGCGGGTAGAGGAAAGCATTATCTAAATGAAGTTTTCGAACTTGATATAAAGGAAAATAACATTATATCTCCCCATTCGCACAACATAGCAAAATTAAAGTCAGTCACATGTAATGATGGGTTCCAAATTTACATTATCCAAAATAGAGTACGATGGAAATTTAACAAACGCGGATCAAACCGCTGTGGATGACAAAGTTATGAGAGTTCAGATATGCGGCTCTTATCTCTACAAAACTTGCCTTCATTGTATTTGACTTGAATTTTCGGCTGAAAAATTTATATGTGCTGCTCTCACGCCATTTATATAAGCTAAGCAATTGAAATATCACTGATTGCGCGAATGGTGATAACATTAATTTAAATCAAGTTTGCGAGCTTGATATAAACAACAATCCCATTGTATCTTACACATCGCAAAACGCAGCAAATCTATTGTAAGTCACACGTACAGACGCCAGTCAAAATTCTGTGATCATCATCAGAGCACGACATCAAAGTGGGGTCAATTACAACACATGCTAGTCTACTAGAGTTGACAGCCGCATAATTAAATTTGCTTCCATTATATATGCGTTGCAGTTTTCTCCTTGCTAGTCAGTTGTCCGTCGCACTCTGATGATGATCGAAGCGCGTCAGTACGTCTGACTGACGGTAGTTTTTTCGTTATGCGATTGGATATAACAATGTTATTGGTGTTTATTACAAGCTCGCAAGCTTGATTTAGATAAACATTAGCACAATTAAATACTGTTTGATGCGGAGAACTAATATGTATGCAAGTATGTTTTAGGTGTTGCGAACCTAGTAACAAATTAGTTCAGCTGTGACCAGAAGGATAAACCAAAGACAGCATGAACGGAAAGTATAATCTAATGTACCCTCCTATTATCCCACATTCGTCCCCCAAATATATAGTGGTTAAAGGGCGCAATACCGGCTCTTACAGATGAGTTGACAATAAGCATGAAACTAATGTGCATGAGATTATACTGCCCGTTCAGGCTGTTTTTTGTTTATCCTTCTGGTCACAAATGAATTAATTTGTCACTAGAATCGCAACACCTAATACATACTTGCATATATATTAGTTCTCCGCAACAAACAGTGTTTATCTGTTCTATATTGAATTTAATGATGTCATGCTTACCGCGAAATGTGATAACTGATATCGATCAAGGCTATAGTGTATTGATTTAGTGGAGTAACAGGTATTCAGAAATAGTTGTAATTCTTAATTTCGTTGTACTATAGCATAAATTGATATCCATCATGTTAGTACAATGTACCGACTTGGAAACCATAGTGTTAGTTCCATGTACCTTTTCGGTAATATAATGTGGGTTTCAGTTACCAACACAATATTCATGGTCTTAGTATCCTTTACAGACTCAGGATATGTATCATATAGAGTGAGTTAACGTTGAAGTTGCATTGTCGAGACTATACGTTGTTAGCTACACTACTTCAGGTCTACACATTCGTCTAGGAGATTGTACCGTCCTATTGTCCCAGATTCTTCACCCAAATATACAGTGGTTAAAGGGCGTAATACCGGCTCCTACTGAGGAATCGCCAATAAGCACGAAAAGAATGTGCATAAGATTATAATTTCCGTTCATGCTGTCTTTGGTTTATCCTTTTGGTCACAACTGAATTAATTAGCAACATTCGCAAAATAAAAGATTGTTTAATCGTATAATTTATATATGGCGAAATCTACAATAAATTCATATTCGTGACCGCATGGAAATTTTGCAGACCGTCAACGTAACAGACCTAACGTCAGCCTCACATATTAACGCGTTTTAAACTTCTATGATCACTATCAGAGCACGACAGCAACCGGACTAGCGTACATCAAACCATAATACATATATCTACATATATATAGAAAGCAAAAATAGATATGTGGATCTAACCTCCAGTAGTCTGGCATAAATTGCACATGTAATTTTTTTGAAATTTGATTGCGGAATGCCAACTTAATTATTTCCAATGCCGCGTTTTGCGTACGCGAGCTGAAGCTTTGCACCGACAGTTTCACAAAGATCCGATTGATCACGATTTCCATTTTAGTTTTGTCTTCGATCGGGCTGAGTTTGTATTCGTCCCAATGGAAATGCGGTTCTATCACATCTTTATTTACTGGCAAAGTTTTGAAACGGAAATCCCTGTTCCATCTACCGTCCAATTATCTCATATAAACACAGCACAATACTCACATTAGCAGATTTAAGCAAATGCTAATTTTTTAAATTAATTTGCTGAAATCTGCTATTGTGAGTATTGTACTCTGTATATATGTGATAATTGGACTGAAGATGGAACGGAGATTTCCGTTTCATAACGTTGCCAGTAAATAAAGATTTGATAGAATAGCGTTTCCATTGGGACGAATACAAACTGAGTCCGACCGTAGACAAAACGTAAATGTAAATTGTGATCAATCGGATCTTTGTGAAATTGTCCGTGCGAACGCAAAACGCGGCATTGGAAAATATGAAGCTGGCACTCCGCAATCAAATTTAAAAAAATTAACATGTGCAATTTATGCCAGACTACTGGAGGCTAGAGCCACATATCTATTTTTGCTTTCCATATATGTGTAGATATATGTATTATGGTTTGATTTACGCTAGTCCAGTTGCCGTCGTCATCTGATGGTTATCATGGAAGTTTGAAACGTGTAAATTTGTGTGGCTGACGATAGGTCTCCGACGTTTTGCGACTGCCTGAGTAATCGGGGATTGGAGTTAAAGTCAACAAAACAATGCCAATCTAAAGCAATTTTAGCACCACGGGCATAATCTTTGATTGCTTAATTGAACAAATTACACATATATGATGAATGCTGCGAAAATATTTCGTACGTGATTGCATCAAAATTAAGCAGCCGACATTTAAAATCAAGTAATTTGTACGCAAATCCATTTACGGTGAGTGACATAGATCTGAATTGGCGTGTTTTTTTCATTTGCTTTGCAGTTTGATTTCCGAAACTCATATTAACATCATGCCCTGATAATGAGCGTAAATTTCAAATTACATCAGAATGTGTAAGTGACATTAATTCTGCTATGTTGTGCAATCGAATAAATAAAATGGGACCGGTATTTGTCTTTGTTATTAAAACTTAATTTAAAGAACCGAAGAAAATTTTAGTTTGTGCAAGAACAGTAGGATACGCGGAAAAGAGCTTAAACGAACGACTTTTATTCCTCCACTGTAGCATTCTCAAAGTTTAATCTGCGATTAGATTTTGACTATGTTTGAATGTGAATTGTCATTGTAAAACTTCTTTCTAACTGAAAATAATAAGTGAAGAATAATGCATTGATACACTGAACGTAAATGTTTGGTTTTTGACATTCAGGTTATTCAAGCGTATTTCATTCATTTACTCTATTGACTATGTTTCTACGCCGTTGATGGAATTCATTCTATTATGTAACCATAATTTCTAGAAAGTAAAACTATCTCCAGAAATGCCGGAGCATAGAGTTCGGAAATCATTTAGTTGACTTTAAAGAATATGAATTGCGTAGTCAAAGCTTTAATTTGTGGAGCAAATGGAATTGAATACAACACCTGCGCTGTCAACATAAAAACATGTAAATAAAATTGTGAGATCATCTTGTAGACACAAAATTAAGTGTTTACGCATCTAATAAATAATTTGCTAAATGCCTTTTCTTCAGCTTTTTGCCTCATAGGTTTACTTTAAAATGGTAAATTACTGATTGTTTTCTTATTCAAATTCATGAATATTTTGTTTAAAGACATAAAATCAATAATCACGTTAATGCGGCGTCCTCGTTATTCGTATTTCTTAGTTTGGGAATTTTGAGAACGTAGGTTTTAATCATTCCTTTCTTTAACTTATCCACCTGTTGGGCAGAACAAATTTTCTTTGTTAAAATTTAACGTGCTTAAATACAGACACTAAAACTATATCAAAATAAAATTCTCCATAGGACGCATTTTTGTGTTGACATTATCCACAGGACAGACATTTAAAATATCAAAACAGATTTTCCTTAAAAGAAACTAGCATTCAAGAAAATGGCTAATTCATGGTGTGAAATTGAGCCCATTTAAAAAATATTCTATTACTAACGAGATTAGTAATTACGTTGAAATGTTTATAATTTATAAACAGATGTAAGGAATAGTATACGTAGTAACATTTGGTCTTTTATAGTATTTTGTGGCAATGCCAAGTTGAGACAGAATGGAGGTGCAATCACATTAAGGATGTGTTTTACTCTTAGTGGAAAATGATAATCGGGTGAATCATCTACTCACTAAGCCTTTTTTAATTAAGTCAATTAGTGAAAAAATGAAGAGTGCAATCTTCTATAGTCAGTTTAATAGATAACCCCGCGAAGAGCCTATAGTAAAACAGATAAATTAAATCATGAATGTGGTTACGCTGCAGCCTGTCCCGATTCCAATGAAATAGACATTTTATGAATCTTGAATTTTGTACATTTTAGGTGCTCCTATTATTGGCCTTGATTGATGGGTTCTCACATGTTCCTTCTTTTTTAAGCCTTCCATCTGCTGCTTGTCTGAAAATGACGTTGGAACAAGATTTTCCACTAATATTTTTTCACTTATTTTCGAGAACTTAAATCCCGTCCCATCTTTAGTGTTGGCACTATACGCACAGGAATAAAACACAACTTTTGGCATTTGTGACACAGTCATGAACATTAACTTTCGCAGAATTCGCCGCACATATATATAGGTAATACAATTAGACATTAATTGATTGCACGGATGGTGGCAACAATTATTTTAAAAAAAAGTTTGTATGCTTGAAATAAACGCCAATCGCATTGTATTTAACCATTCGTGAAAATGCATAGCAAAACCTCTATCAATCATACGCACTGACGAGTTTGGACCTTTCATCATCATTATCCAAGTACTGCGGAAAACTGACTAGCGAGAATCCAACCGCATTGCATATATTTGGAAAGCATATAATATTTGCGGCTCTCATCTCTAGTAGTCTCGCATGCATTATGATTGACTGGAAATGCCGACTTACTCTGTTGATGATAAGGTAAGATCGAGTTGTGTCAGTAAGTGTGATTGTCAGTGGTTTTGCTCTGTTGTTTGACAACTGGTTAGATACAATGGGATTTGTGTTTACTCCAAGCTCGCAAACATGATTTGAGGAATAGTCTACAACAAGTCTGAGCACGTGATATAACTGTTAACAAATTAGCAAATTTTAGATGTTGCTCATGATGCAAGATATGATTTCAGTCACAGCAATGTCTGCAATGATTTATTTTGAAGCAGAAGCTATTAGTTTGGCTTATATAATAACAAAATTCATTTGCCCAATCTTGATGAATGCAACTTACAGGTTTAAATAAGTAATTCAGTATAAAATCCAACTAACAACACATGTTTTATTATGACACTGATAATTGGAACATAAATGGAACTATAATTTGGCTGAAAATTTAATAAATAAACTGATTTGTTTAACTTGGTTTTTGCATAGCTTTTAACCGGTTTAAACGACAAAACAATGAATTTCAACCCAGTATAGTCACAAGCTTCTGTATTCAAGTTAAAATCAATGAAGAAACATCAGCACACAAGTGCATTTTTATCCTATTTGTGGCACATTGATTTATTAAGGTGTAACTACAAAATTTTTAATCGCAATGAAAAATTGACTTAATTTAATAACAAACAGGAAATTTATTGCAAATTGTGCAGTAATTCGCTAAAGACAGTTTAGTGTAAAAATCTGTATTTATCTTCAAATTGAATATATGTTAACGATGTAGTAATGGAAGAGTTTTAAACACTTTAAATGAAAGAATGAGACTGCAAAAACGATTTTTACCTTTCCTTCTCCAATAACACACTAAAAACAGTCTTCGCCAATATACTTCCAATAAGGTGCGGAACGAGTTTCAAAATAACAGCTGTTCATTTTTTAATCAGGCCACTATAAATTGGATGAAAGTCCATATTATAAGGCATATCAAATATGCAATAAATGCCTTTCTGATTTATCACTTGGCGGATAGTTAATTTGTCGTGTAGCCGTCTGCTTAATCAAAATTTCGGAGAAAAACTGCCGCCTGCCTTTTAGAACCAGTGTATATCAAGATGAAACGTATATCGAGGAGAAAAATCTTCTGCTTTAAAATTGAAACTAAAAAATGATTACTTCATTTTTAAGTTAGCAGCAACATTCACTCTTATCTGCGTATACACGAGGATATTCTGCATAAATACTTCGTTGTATGTCCAAAATTAAAATCAGTTTTGCGTATTTTAGATAAAATTCAATCAAAAAATAGGACGGTACCGTCCTATTATTCCACATTCTTTGACCAAAATATATAGTGGTTAAAGGGCGTAATACCGGCTCCTACTGATGAGTCGCCAGTAAGCACGAAACGAATGTGCATGAGATTATACTTTCCGTTAATGCTGCCTTTGGTTTATCCTTCTGGTCACAACTGAACTAATTTGTTACTAGGTTCGCAAAACCTAATACAAACTTGCATATATATTAGTTCTTCGCAACAAACAGTATTTAACTGTAATATATTGAATTGAATGATGTCATGCTTATCGCGAAATGTGATAACTGATATCGATGAAGGCCAGAGTGTATGGTTTAACTGGAGTAACAGGTGTTCGGAAATTGTTGTAATTCTCAATTTGGGTGTACTTTAGCATAAATTTATATCCATCAGGTTGGTATCATGTACCGACTTGGAAACCATAGTGTTAGTATTCGGTACTCATCGATTTCAAAAAAGGTATCAGTTACTAACACAATAGCCATAGTGTTAGTATCCTTTACAGACTCGGTATATATATTATATAGTGTGAGTTAGCATTGAAGTCGCATTGTCGTTGACTTTAGATTATGTTAGCTTCAGTACTACAGGTTTACACATTCGTCTAGGAGATTGTATCGTCCTATTATTCCACATTCTTCTACC
Source organism: Eudiplozoon nipponicum (assembly GCA_029291075.1). Classification (NCBI taxonomy): domain Eukaryota; kingdom Metazoa; phylum Platyhelminthes; class Monogenea; order Mazocraeidea; family Diplozoidae; genus Eudiplozoon; species Eudiplozoon nipponicum. The sequence continues at coordinate 16,535 of JAQBSW010008766.1, forward strand.
AAATATATAGTGATTAAAGGGCATAATACCGGCTTCTACTGATGAGTCGCCAGTAAGCACGAAACGAATGTGCATGAGATTATACTTTCCGTTCATGCTGCCTTTGGTTTATCATTCTGGTCACAACTGAACTAATTTGTTACTAGGTTTGCAACACCTAATACATACATACCTTGTGATATTATTCTCGTATAAATGAGGTACGAGTACAGTTTTCTATTCAAATAGGCACTTAAAAGCCGTTGATTGCCAATTCAAGTGCTTACAAATTAGCTTCAAAATGGCATGAGTTTTTGAAATCGTACAAAATGGAAAGTGATGCTCATAACATACGAAGTATTTACTTAATGGTAATAAGCATTAAAAGATTCGTATTTAGCATTTTGAAGGATTTCGGATTGTTTCAACCATAAAAGAATGATTTTTCGTCGTTATTATATGTAAGCAGATTACGCAGACGCCATATATTTTCTTCTAATTTTATAAATCAGTATCTTGAATTTGAGCTATTATATAGGGGTATGAAAAATCCTCAAAGTGTGAGCAGAACATCGCGTCTTATTTGACTTGGTTGCATAAATGAATCGAACTTTGTATTATAAACATATTCAAATCTAGTTCTAATGTACAAAACTTATAATCTCTCTTTTGCTTCAGAAGATATTAACGGCTATTTAACGGAGATGATCGCCAAATTCGACACCGCCATTTTGCCCAAAAATTTAAAGTCGGTGGATTATAAGCTGAAAATTAAAATTTATACGAAATAACAGTAATAATGACTGAATAAGACAACCTTTTAAATAGAGACTATGTTTGTTATTTCTTCGTTAGTAAATCAATTATATTAATTATCTTTGTATCCTCAAAATTAATGATGTTTAAAAAAGTTATTTATCCGAAAATGATAAATTGAAGTATAACCAACAATTAAGTTGGCTATACAATTTAATAATAATTGATTGCGCGGGTCGTGGTGATAATCCTTTAAATCAAGTTTGCGAGCTTGAAGTAGAAACCAATCCAATTTTATTTAACCAGTCGTCGAACAACATAACAAAACTGCCGCCAGCCGCAACGCACTGACGCGTTTCGACCTTCCATGATCATCATCAGAGTACGACGGCAAACTGACTATCGAGGATCAAACCGCATTGAATATATATGGAAATCAAATTTAGATATGCGGCTCTCACCTCTAGCAGTCTCGCATACATTGAACTTGACTGGAAATGTCGGCTGCACAATTTCTATGCAGTCACGAACATTAACTGTTTGCAGCTTTCGCCACATATACGTATATAGGCAATATAATTTAACAATAATTGATTGCGCGGGTGGTGGTAACAATCCTTTAAATCAAGTTTGCGAGCTTGAAGTAAACACCAATCCCATTGTATTTAACCAGTCGTCGAACAACATAACAAAACTACCGCCAGCCGCAACGCACTGACGCGTTTCGACCTTCCATGATCATCATCAGAGTACGACGACAAACGGACTATCGAGGATCAAACCGCATTGAATATATATGGAAATCAAAGATTTAAAGAATTGTTACCACCACCCGCGCATTCAATTATTGTTAAATTGTATTGCCTATACATGTATATATGGCGAAAGCTGCAAACAGTTAATGTTCGTGACTGCATAGATATTGTGCAGCCGACATTTCCAGTCAAGTTCAATGTATGCGAGACTGCTAGAGGTGAGAGCCGCATATCTAAATTTGATTTCCATATATATTCAATGCGGTTTGATCCTCGATAGTCAGTTTGCCGTCGTACTCTGATGATGATTATGGAAGGTCAAAACGCGTCAGTGCGTTGCGACTGGCGGTTTTTTTTGTTATGTTGTTCGACGACTGGTTAAATACAATGCGATTGGTGTTTACTTCAAGCTCGCAAACATTATTAGAAGAATTAAGTCGGCTAATTTAAATTTGTTTTAATAATGTCCTTGCCCAAAAGAAATATTTTAAAATTAAAGAAATTGATAACTCTAAATTTTTATAATCATTTATGTTAAATTCTGTAGAAAAGGCGCAATTTTAACAATAATTCTAATTGAGTTCATTAAAAGAATGGCGAATTATTTAAAAATATTTTTTTTCCATTGGGTTACAACAATTGAATACTTCAAGTTCAAGACTTCAACACTAATGTCAGTCAACCAATGTTCGTTTAATGTCAGTCAATTGTCTAATAATCTAAGCTGGCGAGAGAAATTGCTGTTTACATGATTCGCACATCAAAAAATGTATTGCTCGTCTAATTAATGTATATGTACATAATGAGTGAGACCATTGCAGTAGTCAGAATTTCTTATGAGCCACAAACATATCATACACTTCTTTTAAACTCTCATTTTGTGGCTATACATTTTGATGTCTTCAACTGCATCCATTTCAAATAATTTAACAGGAAATCTTGAGCATAAGTAATGTTATTTCACTAGTTATGACGAGACCGTGGATATTCTGATGGAATTATACAATTCAACTTTCATTAATTACGCGGGTGGCGAATCAAGGTAACGAACTTGACATAAACACTAATTAAATTAAATATTAAATTGTTTGTATAAACCTAGAATCGTATAATTTAGAAACTACCTCTTATCGAGTATACAGGTTTTGTCTATTTGCGGAACTCTTAAAGTATTGGCTGGAATTTTTCCACGGACATGTACCCAGATTTGTGCACTGTCCACGGCAAAATATTGGATAGTACTTAAAATTCCAGTCATTTTCAGGCAAGCAGCTGATGGATGGCTTCAAAATGAAGGGACAAGCGAGAACCCATCAATCAAGATTAAAAATCGGTGCACCTGGCAATGTACAGGATTCAAGATTTTACCGACCTACGAGTGTTATCAATTGTCCCGCACAAGAAAAAATGCGGTCAAATCCGAAACAAGAAGGACAGTACTGAGCACCAAACCTCAACATTTAGTACTTAACGAGTTCACAACAAGGAAGAAAAAGTTCTATCAGAGGAATTTCCAATGCTATCCCACACAAAGCTTATTTTATACTGGCAAATTAATATATACCGTGATAGGTATTTCTGTCAAGTTTGCAGGCTTTATCTGAACAACTTTTGACAGATTTCTAATTCAGAAGTCACATGAACAAAAACTTCAACCAAGCAATCGGTTTAACGGCCTATTATGTGTAAGTAATTTCATCAAAAGGAGTACAAGTAAGTATCACATTTGCTGGTCTGCAATACTTTACGAATTAGCTGACAAGATGGCAACATCATTTGAAAACAAGTGAGTGACACATTTGTATATTAGGTGTAGCGCACCTAATGAAAAATTAGTTCCGATTGGACCAGAATGAACGGAAGGTATCATCTCATGTAGAAGGTAGCCCAAAATTTATTTTTCCTATGAGTATTTTGTTAATAATCTGAGGATGAAACAAGCAAAGCGTTCCAAGACGTCGTGAAAAATTCAGTAAAACTTGGTACCACACCATTTTTGGTGGACAGTTGACGTGTGAAAATCTTGAGAGTGACGGGACCAGGGCGAATCCATTAATCACAAAAACAGACAGACTGGGCACCTGGAAATGTGAAGAAACCAAGATTTTATCGACCTGCTAATGCTATCAACTTTCCCGCTATACTCAATTGTGGATATAACTCAGACGATTGTCGCGTTGCGCAAATTTAAGTGTCAAGTAAGAGATTTATATAATTAAACGAACATTGGTTGCGCGGGTGGTGATAACAATTATTATAATCAAGGTTGAGGTCTTGATAAAACACCTGACCCACATAGCAGGACGAAACCGGTCGTACTGGATGAATTGCCTTTTCTACACTATACAATTCTTAGTTCTCTGCTATGAATAATAAGGATAAGTATATTCCTAACAAGAAATAGAAGAGATTCTTAAGAACCTAATACGATGAGATAACGATAAAACTGCTTAGCCAGTACAAAACGAAATATTAAAAATTGTAAGGGCATGGGCGAAATATCTCATTCGTAAAATTAGTTTTAAAATTAAATTTTGTACCAAAGTGCTTTAGATTCAAAATACCATTTCCGATAGATTGTGTAGGGAATGTACTGAAATATGAACTTTTTTTTTACGTTTAATGAGATTATTCATAAAAAACAAGGTGGGCGGAAATGTAAACTAATTATAGAATGGATTTGATTAAGATCTGTGTTTTTATTGATATTAACTATAATGGACTTTAAATGCACAGAAGAGTCCCCGTCAATCTTAAAACAAAGAAATTAAAAAAGTTAGACAGAGATAAAAGAAGAAACTGGCAAACGTGGGAATTAATACGTCTCCAAGAAGCATTCCAAACGAATTTGCTGCGTCTTAACGGGTGATTACTTTCATGGATAAATAGATGAGAATATTTAAGTTGAGACTGAACACGACCATTCCTATTGAATATATGCTTAAAAATGAGGTTATTAATGAGAAAGTTAAAATCACCAAATTCCTCCCAGAAAAATATAAATCAAAATTTAAATAGGATGTTTCCAAATTACTTTTAGAGAATAGCGAGAATATATTTAATGCGAATTATTAGTTGAATGAAAAATTAAAACAAACGAGTCTGATTTTCGAAAAGGATATCTATAGGAAAGATATGTACTCCTTTGTCCTGAATTTATTCTATAATTACCCGTTATGGATGAAAATAAGCATTCTATATCCACGATATTTTAAAGTTTTTAATAGTTGATTTAAAAACTTCAGCACAGGGTATCTGATAAGACTGAAGGAAATATTCAGAATAAATGGATATCGGAAAAAAATTGAAAATCATAAACGAAACACTATTTAGATTTAATGGAAAATTAAACCAGTGAAAGCAGGTAATGGACTTTGGACTCAACATTGAGTAGATTAGGACATTATCAAAAAAATAAAATATCCCAACCTCTTAGTATAGGCAAAATGCTACCGTACCAGATGGATGATAGAGAAATTCTCAACATATCAGTGGTTTATGAGATACCTTATAAAGATTCAAAATCAGGTATATAGTCAAAACCATGCATCGACTAAAGCTACGTATAGGAGAACATAAAGCAGAATGAAAATATGAAAACAGTCAACAATAAGTTCTAGCCAGGTATTCAATTGGATGGTTCATCGGATAAATTGGGCTGGTTGCAACCACATTGCATTATGAAACTGACTTAGATGAAATAGATCTGGAATGAACGTCCTGAATGTGACATTTGTAGAAAAACCATTAGTCCAATATTTAATGAAACACTTTCGAGCAACAAGAAATGTGGATTGGAGGAATCAGAGTTAAAAATAGAGCTTGTTAGGAGACTTCGATACTGAATTTGATATGGTAAATGGAACAATTTAGATTATTATTTACATAGTTATATGACGTGTGAATATAGAAATTTGTATTTGGTTGATGAACTATATTCTTTGGGATATCTATGCACAGGTTGAGCATATATATATATTTGCATATGGATGCATAATTATATATTAAAATAAGATGTTGAGGTAACTCGCACGGTGGCGTATATTTTTATTAACATATGCATATAATACATGGCGTATGCATATATATATCAATGTATATTAATATATTTATTCCCGATGTCAAAAAACTCCATGAATGCTTAAATATTTAGTTAGATATGTGCAATATATAGTATGCAGACTTATATATGAATGGATAATTATAAATTTCACTAAGATGTGAGAGACTCTCATATGGTTGCTTATATGTGTATTAAGATAATTATAATATACTGGGTATTTACACGTATATATGTTAATGAGTATATATTTATAAATATATGTATATATAAGACGTTGGAGTAACTCACATGGTTTCTTATATAGTTATTTGCAAGTGAATACGTTGTTTAAGGATATATGATTATGGATATTTATATATTTATATAAGATGTAGTCATAAATAAATAAATTTGTATTGTTGGTACATTATGCACTCAGGGTGAATAGTATTTGTTTGAAGTATAATTGACACAATTTTTTACATTTATATATAGGGCTATGCACGCAAATATACAAATGGATATTTATATATTTATATAAAATGGGAGTGTAAACAAATGTGTATTTGGTCAATTTACTATATTCATTGTCAATCGAGTGCACCCGAGGAACTCGCAAGTTTGCTTATATGTTTATGTAGATGTGTATATCATATATAGTAAGTACACGTTTATACATGGATACATATTTATATATTTGTATAAGATGCAAGAGAAACACACATATTTACTACTTTAAATCAAGTTTGCGAGCTTGAAGTAAACACCAATCACATTGTATTTAACCAGTCATCAAACAACATATCAAAACTACCACCAGTAGCAACGCACTGACGCGTTTCGATCTTCCAAGATCGTCATCAGAGTACGACGGCAAACTGACTAGCGAGAATCAAACCGCATTGCATGTAATTGGAAATCAAAATTAGATATGCGGCTCTCACCTCTAGTAGACTTGCAAACATTATACAAGACTGGAAATGTGGGCTGCACAATTTCTATGCAATCACGAACATTAACAGTTTGTAGCTTTCGGCACACACATATATAGACAATACAATTAAACAATAATTGAATGCGCGGGTGTTGGTTAAAATTCTTTGAATCAAGTTTGCGTGCTTGAAGTAAACATTAATCCCATTGTATTTAACCAGTCGTTGAACAACATTACAAAACTACCGCCGGTTGCAACGAACTGACGCGTTTCGACCTTCTATAATGATCACGAGAGTACAACTGTCTCGTACAATGTATGCAAGACTACTGTAGGTGGGAGCCGCATATCAAATTTTGCTTTCCATACATATGCAATGCGGTTTGATCCTCGCCAGTCAGTTACATCATACTCAACGATATTATGGAAGGGAGCGAAACGCGCGTCCGGTCGTGCAAGCCAACCGCTAATTTGTTATTTTTGTTGACGACAGTTAATTACAATAAGTTAGTGTTATAACTCACAACAATTAAATACCATTACTCCTACCCCTTGGGATAAATTATTGTTTTAATCATAATTACCTTATATATATATATATATATATATATATATATATATATATATATATATATATATATGCATAGCTAATATTATGGTGTGTGGTTTGGGTATATATGTATGTGTATATATATATATATAAGATTTGTGTATAAACGTACATTAATTGTAGGTATATTATGCACTTTGGATTAATGGTATTCGTTTGAAGCTTAATGAACACAAGTTCTGCTTATATATATATATATATATATATATATATATATATATATAATGCATGTTTTTTAAATGTGCATATTATATACGGTTTGTACATGTATATATATGAATGGATATTTATATATTTTTAAATGATGTTGGTATAAATATACATTTATTTGGTTGATACACTGTACGCTATTGTAGTTCATTTAATCAGTGTTGTCCAAATTTTTCCATTTCTATTTCCCTCGCTAAACCTTTTCTCTCTCACAGGAAAATTTTTCATTAGCCGATCATCATCAATTGAGCGTTTGCACAATAATTTTGTCTCTTAGTTTTAATTTTAATTACTTTGACCCGACAACTTTACTGTAATAGTGTATTCGTTCGACCGTTTCCCAAACCTCACTCTCTTTAAAACCTATTGCAAAGAGGATGAGATTAATAAATCAGGAATTGAATATTACTGCAATAAATTGAAAAGGGAAGTTTGAATAATTATTTTATGAGTCTGGTAAAGTAAGTAGTAAAGTATGACATCACGGCTAGGCGTGTATTTCAACCCAAATGGTTCGCTGCTTTGTATTCTATATATAATAGTTGACATGATTGTATAGAAATATGTGTGTATAAGTGTGAATGTTTGTAGGAATCTTCGCATATGCAGTTAATATAATCAGATATTTGGGCAGACCAAAACTTTAATAAGTAGAATAAATATAATCAGATCTGTCGTGAATGAGAATACCATATTTGGCACAAATTATATTTCTGGGAGTAGCTTGTTAATTTAATGAGGATAAAACTAGAAATAGCGTTGCGAAACGTCGTGAAATTTTCTTTAAAACTTAGTATTACAGCATTTTCGGTTGGCAGTAAACATGCGACAAGCTGAAGTTTGACGGGACAAGTGAGAACCCATCAATTACGGAAACAGACACTCCATGCATCTGGAGGTATAAAGTAATAAGTATTTAAAAAACCTACCAGTTGTCCCAAAATAGCCTATTGTGGAACAACTCAGATGGTGCCACCATTCGTAAAGTAAAGTATCGTTTACAAGAATTCAGGACAAATTAAGCCTTCAATTATTATAATCAAGTTTGCGGTCTTGATATAAAAACCTGACCCATTAATTACTTACATGTGTCAGTATTAACTCAGAATTGTATAGTGTAGAAAAGGCAATTCATCCAGTAGACCGGTTTCGTCCTTATTGGGAACTCATCATGTACTGGCCAGAATTTGCCGCGGACAGGACGTGATGAGTTCCCAATAAGAACGAAACCGGTCTACTGGATGAATTGCCCTTTCTACACTATACAATTCTTAGTTCCTACTGACATATCTAAAATAATTAATGAGTTAATCATTATATCAACCTGATTATAATAGTGTTATCTACCCGCGCAACCAATGTTCGTTTAAACCTTCAATTGTCTAGTTAGACAAATAAGTGTGTATATATTTACTCGACGTAAAATAAATCTTAATGATATATATTAATTATATATATATATTTTGTTGGTTTAAATAAAGCATCGCCTAAGTTAGAAAAGGAATTTCATAAAATAGACATGCTTCGTCCTTTTTGGAAACTCGTCAAGTACTTTCTAGTGTTTGCTTTGACTGGGGTAGAACCTCAGCAAATATGCTTCGAAGTCTTGCACTCAACCACCTCGCCATCTTGCGCAAATGTGATTTTTGATGGTTACAAAAAAATTACCGTAAAAGTTTTGATCGTTCTTGTCGCAGGTCTTTTTTCCATGAGAATTAAAAAATGGTTTTATTATCTGTCGTTGAAATAGCAATGATAGAGCACCCAGAATTTTTGTAGAAAATTATACATTTGTCTAACTTACATTCTTCGTCCGGGACACTTTTTGGCTACACACTTGTGACCACCTCTTACGTTTATGCAGAGCATAGTATTTCCGCAAATGTCTGGATCGACCAAACACTCATCGACATCTGTTTCGTTAACAAATATACAAAGAAAATAATAAAAGTTATTTTTCGGCGAAAAAGATAATGGTAAAGTATTTGCACGAGTGTTTACTTAACGGGCCAATGCTGGAACTCCTCTTTTCGTAGACCAACACTTTTTGAAATGTTACAGTTAAATCATAAATGCATAGTATAATTTCCATGTGCAAAAATAAAAATAATTTTTATCAGAAACAAGAACAGTTTGTTTCTCGTATCCTACTCAAGTATCTAAAAATGAACATATATATATATATATATATATATATATATTAAAGAGAAAAAAATTGTAAGCGTCGGGTGAGTGTAAAATAAGGAACCAACCAATCAATTGCGTGTATCATACTATGTCTGTAGAGCATACGTACGAGTTTTCAACGATACGTTTGCAATTTCAAACTTGAATGGAACATTTGATTTTAAACAGGCTTTTAAGTTACAATATTCCTAATATCGAGTTAATGTCGATAGGCCTTAGTAAGTTGATCGACAACTTGCGCGTGTAAATTGGTAAATAATATGTCAGGTTGACATGTACGGCTATTTCACCTTAATTGTTAGGTAAGGAAAATTTGTTGCCTTAAAAAACACTCGTAGCTTAGCTGCATTCAACGCGCGTGTTAATGCCGCTTTACAATTCTTCTATGCTAGACTGGAAACAGCATTCCCCTTAAAAGTGATATTTAGACAGAGAGAAAGAAACGTTTGTCGTATGTGATATAATTTCCATTTTATTTTTCTTCATGGAAAGTGTATTTTGAAATTTATTATGTCTCGAATGCCAAAAGAAAATATAAATAATTATTTCAGATTATCCGATCATTCTGCGATGTCCATAAAAAGTTTTTTTGGCATCAATTGATATTGGAATTTAATTTATTAACTTATTTTCGACTGTGACTTTCATATCTGTTGGGCCTTATATACACAAAATTTGTTGATACGTCAGTCAATGAGTATATTATTTATTGATTTGTACGTTTTGGTTTTACAACAAAACAATTGAATTCTATGGAGATTTATTTTGTAATATTTGCATTAATGCTGAATTATTCAATTTTATATGAAAAATTTCAGACAAAGTCTCATAGAATATAATTGTCTAAAACCCATTTACAAACACAATGCTTGTTTATTCTAATCCAACTGTAAAATGAGATAAATTTAAATGCTGTCCAAAGGAAAATATTACGTTTTGATTGATGCTATCCAAAATTTCACTTTAAGAACGATTCTTCCAATGTTATTCATTCTATTTATAACTAAGATTGGCAAAGCACACGTTTTTCTATATGCTGCAATATTTTTACCTTACCATAGTTATAATAAATAAGTTTCACTTGAATAAAGGGATAAGTTTATGCCTTCATGCTTTTATTAATTGTGCATTTCCAATGAAAAAAAATTCATTTTAAATTGGAAAATCCTTGCCTAGTGAACCTGCTTCATTTCAATATTTTAGATTTTCTGAAAGCAATACATTTTGACATTGTTTTATTATGTAATATTTCACATAAATCTGTTGATTATCTCATTATATTGTCAAATTTCAAAATATTTTGGCCAGTAAACATTTAAAATGTTCGCCTGCAAAACGACACAATGTGTAAGTTGTTTCATTCTTATTTTATCGTTACCTTTGATAGGAGGTTACATGTTCCAATTAGAGCGAAAAATGTTATACAACATTATGATGGTAATTGTTTTCATCTGATTTGCTGAATGGGTTAGTATTTGGAACTTTTATAAAGAAAAGGAGAAAAAACTGCACGTCCTGATAAATGAGAATCATTAAATCCTGTGTTGGCATTTGACGAAACCGACATATTTTGCATTTTTCTTATATATATGGATCGAGGTTTGATAATCGGTTGTCAGTTTGTCGTCAAACTCTAATGATAATCGAAACGCGTCAGTGCGTGCGACTTGCGATATTTTTGCTATGTTGTTCGACGACTGGTTACATTCAATGGGATTGGTGTTCACTTCAAGCATGCGAAATTGAATTAAAGGATTTTACCACCACCTGCGCAATCATTGTGGATTAAATTGTAATAGCTAATTATATATATATATATATATATACATATATATATATATATATATATATATAATGGCACAAATAGATAATGTCGAGGCTGCATAGAATTTGCGCTGTCGAAATTTCCAGTCGTGACTAATTTATGCGAGAATACTAGAGGTGAGAGCCGCATATCTAATGATGTTTTCAATATATATTGCGGTTTCATCATCCCTAGTCAAATTACCGTCGTACTTTGACGATGATAATGGAAGGTCGAAAGGCGTCAGTGCGTGCGACAGGAGGTAGGTTTGCATTGTTGTTCGACGACAACCACAATAGAATGGGATTGTTGTTTACTTCGAGCTCGCAAACTTGATTTAAATAACTTGTACCAACACCCGCGAAATTATTGATTGTTTGATTGTACTACCTAAATAAATATACGTGGCAAAAGTGTCAGATAGTTAACGCCATGACGACATAGAAAATGTAGAGCCGACATTTCCAGTCGTGTCTAATGTATGCGAGGCTACTAGAGTTGAGGGCCGCATATCTAAAGTTGCTTTCCATATATATGCATTGCGGTTTGATCCTCGCTAAACATTTTAGCTTTTTACTCTGATGATGATCATGGAAGGTCAAAACGCGACAGTGCAGGCGACTGGCCGTATTTTAGCTATGTTGTTTGGCGAGTGGTTAAATACAATGTAATTGGTGTTTACTTCGAGCTCGCAAAATTGACTTAAATAATAATAGCAATAAAATCACACTCAATGTATGAAGGTAAAAAAATAAACTTTAAAGATCATTGTTGGTAAAATATTTTGGTTATGTTTTACTAAAAAATTATTTAAATTATACTTTGTGTAAATATCGCTTTCCATATAAATGAATGTACGTTTGCTGAAATAGTAAATATATAAATATATATCACGTTTTATTTTTGTATTTGCGAATTGTTCAATGAGCCTGTTTGTGTCTTTTATCTAGATGTATTATGTATGGCCAAAATGGAGGAAGATAAAAAGAATATGCTACATTTAAACGCCATTCGATTACTCCGAGATTGCAACAGCAGCTTGAAAATATCGATACATTAGAAGTCCTGGGACACATAAAAATATATTCAATATACAGCCACCTCCGATGCAATTGCATAAAGAACGTAGTAATAACTTAATTATTAATTTCAGGTGGACTTATAGCTAGCCAGATATTGAGAAAAAATTCAATATTTGCAGATCTTGCAAATGAACAACTATCCGTATGATTTAATTGACTTTAACATGAGACACTATAATTCACCAATTCCTGTCCCACAATTTTATCCGAACAACAGTAATTAATGATCAAATAATTGAAGCAAGGCGTCAAATGAACACAACCAACTTCGCCATTTCTCGCTAAGCAAGGCCGGAATAAGCATTTTATATCCAACAAAATGAAACTTTGTTGTGTGTACAGCAATGCAATAAACACAAAACGGGTGCAAGAATGGCCGCGAATAAATAGCAAGCAAATCAAATCCAATCTGCACACACGTCACCAAATGTTACATTAGCAAAAAAATGTGGCAACAACAAATTAAAACACGCAATAGAACTGGCGACAGACATATGTACCGCGAAGCAAAGAACTACATCGAGCTAGGGAAGAAAAAGAAGCTATACGATAATCCTGAGTTACGCACACTCGTGCAATTATTTCAGCAATTATTTTTAACAGAAGAAATTGACATGAAGCTTGAAATTACAGCGCCATTTTTTATAAATTTTTCGAAGACATAAAACTGAGATCTTCACGTTTGATTAAATAAACTTTTTCTGTTTTTTGAAATATCTTCAGTTAATGAGAGAAAGACATAAAATTGCAGACAAGCAACAGGTAACAATAATTTGCCAAAATTATAATAAAATTGGTAGTATTTGAATCAAATAACTATAACTTAAGGCAAGAATATGCTTCATAGAAAAGGCTCAAATTTGTAAAAAACATGTTAATTATTTGTTGTATTTCGTGTGAAAATCTGTTATCTAGCAACATTCATTAAGAAGAGATATAAAACCTTTGAATAAGGTGACATTTTATTTGTGTTTCAATAGACATTTAGTGAATTTCGATTTTTTAACACTTCAAAATTGCAGCTTCAAATTCGTGATGTAATTATACTTCTTACTGATTAAAATAAAATATTTGGATTTGGTATATATTTCCAGGCCAAAATGCACAAACAATCTGTTGAGCCAACTGTACTATATGCGTTAAGTGAAACTGTAGAATAAAACTATGGAGAATTTATTTCGAAATGGCTGAGCCAGAACTTTAAGCCAAATCTTGAGCTCAATCCGGTTTAAATTATGCTGTTCATGCGGGCAAACCCCCTTTTCTGCAAAAGAATTTGTTGCTGAAAGCGACAATGGAAACCACAAAAACAAAAATGTGAAAAATTAAGATTAGGTAAACACTTTGCAAGTGTTAGTGAAGAATAAACAAAATAAATAATAGTTTACTAGAGTTACAAAAATATATTTTTGCAAATCAAGATAACAGATTTAAAACAAACAGAAATATGGTTTATTTGCTAAACGAGCCACTAAATTTTGTATGAAGGTTGGAATTTATTTTATTCCTGATTTATAAAATTGTTATTAAGATCTACAAGATCAGTAATAACTTTAAACTATGTGTCTAGAAAATCAATACAAAATATAAAAGATAAAAAACAATTCTATGCAACGTAAATCTTAAGTGAATTTTTCAATATTTTGCGATACTCATTTTCCTGAAAAATTAACATCCGTCGTGGTTAAATCATCGATATCAATTATCACATTTCGCCGTAAGCATGACATCATTGAATTCAATATATAACAGTTAAATACTGTTTGGTGCAGAGAACTAAAATATATGCAAGTATGTATAAGGTATTGCGAACCTGGTAACAAATTAGTTCAGTTGTGAACAGAAGGATAAACCAAAGACTGCACGAACGGAAAGTATAATCTCATGCACATTCGTTACGTGCTGACTGGCGACTTATCAGTAGGAGCTGGAAATACACTTATTAATCACTATATATTTGTGTGAGAAATGTTGGATAATAGAACGGTACAATCTCCTAGACGAATGTGTAAACCTACAATAGTGAAGCTAGCATCATATAAAGTCTTCGAAAATCGCGACTTCAACACTAACCCACACTATATAATATATATACCGTGTCTGTAAAGGATATTAACCAATACCAACATAGTAGTACCAAAAAGGTACAGAGTCGGTATATATATTATATATTGTGAGTTAGCGTTGAAGTCGCATTGTCGAAAACTTTATAGGATGTTAGCTTCACTATTGTAGGTTTACACATTAGTTTAGGAGATTGTACAGTTCTATTATCCCACATTCCACACCCAAATATATAGTGGTTAAAAGGCGTAATACCGGCTCCTCCTGATGAGTCGCCAGTAAGCACAAAACGAAAGTTCATGAGAGTTTACTTTCCGTTCATGCCATCTTTGATTTATCCTTCAGGTCACAACTGAACTAATTTGTTACTAGGTTCGCAATACCTAATACATACTTGCATATATATTAGTTCTCTGCAACAAATAGTATTTAACTGTTATATATTGAATTCAATGATGTCACGCTTACCGCGAAATGTGATAATCAATATCGATCAAGGCCAGAGTGTATGGATTTACTGGACTAACAGGTGTTCAGAAATATTAGTATATCTCAATTTCAGTGAAATATAGCATAAATTGATATCCATAATGTTGGTACCATGTACCGACTCGGCAAACATCGTGTTAGTATCATGTACCATTTCGGTACTAAAATGTTGGTATTGGATGCTAACACAATAGCCATAGTGTTAGTTTCCTTTACAGACTCGATATACATATATATATATACATATATATATATATATATATATATATATATATATATATATATATATAGATATATATATGATAAGTGTGATTTAGCGTTGAAGTCGCATTGTCGAAGCTTTATATGATGTGCTTCACACTGTGGCAGAGTTTATACATTCGTTCGGGAGATTGTACCCGTTCTATTATCCCACAATCCACACCCAAATATATAGTTGTTAAAAGGCGTAATACCGGCTCCTACTGATGAGTCGCCAGTAAGCACGAAAAGAATATGCATGAGATTATACTTTCCGTTCATGCTATCTTTGGTTTATCCTTCAATTCACAACTGAACTTATTTGTTTCTAGGTTCGCAATACCTAATACATACTTTCATAATTTATTGTTGATCAGTAGACTAAAACCGCAGCAGCTAAAATTCTAAAAAAACATTTATCGTATTAGATTATTCACTACAGATAATTATACTCATTCATTAGACGATAATTGATTGCGCGGGTTTTGCAAACAATTTTTAAAATCATGTTTGCGAGCGTGAAGTAAACACCAATCCCATTGTTTTTAACCAGTCCTCGAACAACATAACAAAACTACTGCTAGCCGCAAGTGTGTATTAGGTTTTGCGAACCTAGTAAAAATTAGGTCAGTTGTGACCAGAATGAT
>JAQBSW010008767.1:0-32329 GCA_029291075.1 Eudiplozoon nipponicum
AATAGAATAGAATAGAATAGAATAGAATAGAATAGAATAGAATAGAATAGAATAGAATAGAATAGAATAGAATAGAATAGAATAGAATAGAATAGAATAGAATAGAATAGAATAGAATAGAATAGAATAGAATAGAATAGAATAGAATAGAATAGAATAGAATAGAATAGAATAGAATAGAATAGAATAGAATAGAATAGAATAGAATAGAATAGAATAGAATAGAATAGAATAGAATAGAATAGAATAGAATAGAATAGAATAGAATAGAATAGAATAGAATAGAATAGAATAGAATAGAATAGAATAGAATAGAATAGAATAGAATAGAATAGAATAGAATAGAATAGAATAGAATAGAATAGAATAGAATAGAATAGAATAGAATAGAATAGAATAGAATAGAATAGAATAGAATAGAATAGAATAGAATAGAATAGAATAGAATAGAATAGAATAGAATAGAATAGAATAGAATAGAATAGAATAGAATAGAATAGAATAGAATAGAATAGAATAGAATAGAATAGAATAGAATAGAATAGAATAGAATAGAATAGAATAGAATAGAATAGAATAGAATAGAATAGAATAGAATAGAATAGAATAGAATAGAATAGAATAGAATAGAATAGAATAGAATAGAATAGAATAGAATAGAATAGAATAGAATAGAATAGAATAGAATAGAATAGAATAGAATAGAATAGAATAGAATAGAATAGAATAGAATAGAATAGAATAGAATAGAATAGAATAGAATAGAATAGAATAGAATAGAATAGAATAGAATAGAATAGAATAGAATAGAATAGAATAGAATAGAATAGAATAGAATAGAATAGAATAGAATAGAATAGAATAGAATAGAATAGAATAGAATAGAATAGAATAGAATAGAATAGAATAGAATAGAATAGAATAGAATAGAATAGAATAGAATAGAATAGAATAGAATAGAATAGAATAGAATAGAATAGAATAGAATAGAATAGAATAGAATAGAATAGAATAGAATAGAATAGAATAGAATAGAATAGAATAGAATAGAATAGAATAGAATAGAATAGAATAGAATAGAATAGAATAGAATAGAATAGAATAGAATAGAATAGAATAGAATAGAATAGAATAGAATAGAATAGAATAGAATAGAATAGAATAGAATAGAATAGAATAGAATAGAATAGAATAGAATAGAATAGAATAGAATAGAATAGAATAGAATAGAATAGAATAGAATAGAATAGAATAGAATAGAATAGAATAGAATAGAATAGAATAGAATAGAATAGAATAGAATAGAATAGAATAGAATAGAATAGAATAGAATAGAATAGAATAGAATAGAATAGAATAGAATAGAATAGAATAGAATAGAATAGAATAGAATAGAATAGAATAGAATAGAATAGAATAGAATAGAATAGAATAGAATAGAATAGAATAGAATAGAATAGAATAGAATAGAATAGAATAGAATAGAATAGAATAGAATAGAATAGAATAGAATAGAATAGAATAGAATAGAATAGAATAGAATAGAATAGAATAGAATAGAATAGAATAGAATAGAATAGAATAGAATAGAATAGAATAGAATAGAATAGAATAGAATAGAATAGAATAGAATAGAATAGAATAGAATAGAATAGAATAGAATAGAATAGAATAGAATAGAATAGAATAGAATAGAATAGAATAGAATAGAATAGAATAGAATAGAATAGAATAGAATAGAATAGAATAGAATAGAATAGAATAGAATAGAATAGAATAGAATAGAATAGAATAGAATAGAATAGAATAGAATAGAATAGAATAGAATAGAATAGAATAGAATAGAATAGAATAGAATAGAATAGAATAGAATAGAATAGAATAGAATAGAATAGAATAGAATAGAATAGAATAGAATAGAATAGAATAGAATAGAATAGAATAGAATAG
Organism: Eudiplozoon nipponicum; assembly: GCA_029291075.1. NCBI lineage: Eukaryota > Metazoa > Platyhelminthes > Monogenea > Mazocraeidea > Diplozoidae > Eudiplozoon > Eudiplozoon nipponicum. The sequence goes on from JAQBSW010008767.1 coordinate 1,951, forward strand.
AATAGAATAGAATAGAATAGAATAGAATAGAATAGAATAGAATAGAATAGAATAGAATAGAATAGAATAGAATAGAATAGAATAGAATAGAATAGAATAGAATAGAATAGAATAGAATAGAATAGAATAGAATAGAATAGAATAGAATAGAATAGAATAGAATAGAATAGAATAGAATAGAATAGAATAGAATAGAATAGAATAGAATAGAATAGAATAGAATAGAATAGAATAGAATAGAATAGAATAGAATAGAATAGAATAGAATAGAATAGAATAGAATAGAATAGAATAGAATAGAATAGAATAGAATAGAATAGAATAGAATAGAATAGAATAGAATAGAATAGAATAGAATAGAATAGAATAGAATAGAATAGAATAGAATAGAATAGAATAGAATAGAATAGAATAGAATAGAATAGAATAGAATAGAATAGAATAGAATAGAATAGAATAGAATAGAATAGAATAGAATAGAATAGAATAGAATAGAATAGAATAGAATAGAATAGAATAGAATAGAATAGAATAGAATAGAATAGAATAGAATAGAATAGAATAGAATAGAATAGAATAGAATAGAATAGAATAGAATAGAATAGAATAGAATAGAATAGAATAGAATAGAATAGAATAGAATAGAATAGAATAGAATAGAATAGAATAGAATAGAATAGAATAGAATAGAATAGAATAGAATAGAATAGAATAGAATAGAATAGAATAGAATAGAATAGAATAGAATAGAATAGAATAGAATAGAATAGAATAGAATAGAATAGAATGGAATAGAATAGAATAGAATAGAATAGAATGAATAGATGAATAGATGAATAGATGAATAGATGAATAGATGAATAGAATGAATAGAATAGAATAGAATAGAATAGATGAATAGAATAGAATAGATGAATAGAATAGAATAGAATGGAATAGAATGAATAGAATAGAATAGAATGAATAGAATGGAATAGAATAGAATAGATGAATAGAATAGAATAGAATGAATAGAATAGAATAGAATGGAATAGTTGAATAGAATAGAATAGAATGGAATAGAATGGAATAGAATAGAATAGAATGGAATAGAATGGAATAGAATAGAATAGAATAGAATAGAATAGAATAGAATGAATAGAATAGAATAGAATGAATAGAATGAATAGAATGAATAGAATGAATAGAATGAATAGAATGGAATAGAATGAGAATAGATGAATAGAATGAATAGAATAGAGTAGAATGAGAATAGAATGAATAGAAGAATAGATTATTTGAAGAATAGGTGTGGAAATGATTGAATTAGCAAATGAATACATAAATTAATGTAAATTGTATTTAAATTTTTTATTAGGATATGCAGGTAGTTTATATATTTTACTGGTTTTTTTAATCTTTAGCCAAACGTAAACGCCATCACTGAATTAGTATGTGCAAATTATTTTTTTAAGAAAACTTTGGAATATACTTCTTTATAACTGCGCGTTTGCTTTTCCGTTTGAGAATATTCACACGCACACTTAACAAATTGATTTAAATTTTTTTGAATTCTCATAAGAAATGCAATAAAATTTAATCGAGGGAAAAAGTAGAAAAGTATTGCGACTTCCGTTTGCGGGACTTGATGCTTCATTTTTCACACTTGTTGTTAATTATCCAATGATGGCTTTACACATGTTGATAGTTCATTGATTATATCGCGCCTAGAGTAAAATCTACATTTGTATACGAAGCGTAGTAACATTTATGGCCATAAATAGACGAAAATAAATTTCCTGATACAAACAATTGCAGAAGTTGAACTGAAATACTCCAAATGAAGAATGAACAACGAAATGGATCTTTAAATCTAGTTTGCGAGCTTGAAGTAAACACCAATACCATTGTATTTAACCAGTCGTCGAACAACGTAGCAAAACTACTGACGCGTTTCGACCGTCCGCGATCATCATCAGAGTACGACGGCAAACTGACTAGCGAGCATCAAACCGCAATGCATATATATGGAAAGAAAATTGAATATGCGGCTCTCACCCCTAATAGTCTCGCGTGTATGCACAGCGGTTTGATCCTCACTAGTCAGTTTGCCGTCGTACTCTGATGATGATGATGATGATGATGATGATGCTGCTGATGATGATGATGATGCTGCTGCTGCTGCTGCTGATGATGATGATGATGATGATGATGATGGTGGTGATGATGATGATGATGATGATGATGATGATGATGATGATGATGATGATGATGATGATGATGATGATGATGATGATGATGATGATGATGATGATGATGATGATGATGATGATGGTGATGTTGGTGATGATGATGATGATGATGATGATGATGATGATGATGATGATGATGATGATGATGATGATGATGATGATGATGATGATGATGATGATGATGATGATGATGATGATGATGATGATGATGATGATGATGATGATGATGATGATGATGATGATGATGATGATGATGATGATGATGATGATGATGATGATGATGATGATGATGATGATGATGATGATGATGATGATGATGATGATGATGATGATGATGATGATGATGATGATGATGATGATGATGATGATGATGATGATGATGATGATGATGATGATGGAAGGTCGAAACACGTCAGTACGTGCGACTGGCGGTAGTTTTACTTCGTTTTTCGACGACTGGTTAAATACAATGGGATTGGCGTTTACTTCAAGCTCGTAAACTTGATTTAAAGAATTGTTACCACCATCCGCGCAATCATTGATTGTTTAATATAAAACAAATAGTCTAACGCATGTAAAATGTCAATTCGCAGTCAATCACTCTTGCTTCATTTAGTTGGATGATCATAGCAGTATGTGCTAACACACAAACGTGACACACTATAATCTACTGGATAGCCATTGCGAAGTTTAAATGATATGGCTAAAGAATATTTCGCGCTTGCCTCATTACTTTATTTTAAAACTAGTGATAATGGGTGAATGGAAGAAGGCGACCGGCAGTGGTTGCCAAAATATTTTCAACACACAAAAAATGGAATTCAGTTTGTATATGGATTACGTAATTTTTAGTTTAAATTTTGAAATAAATCATGCTAACATTGTTCCATACAACAGGGACCAGATGATGTTGCACGTCAGTGGTCTAAATTGTTGAATGTCGCACTACACGATCTGCAAAAGTACACATGAATAGGTCGTCTAAGATAACTTTGAATTAAATATTACCACAGCATAAATACTGTTTGTCGCGGAGTATTAAATTACATGCAAATATGTAATAGGTGTGGCGGACCTAGTAACAAATTAGTTCAGTTGAGACCAGAAGGATAAACCAAAGACAGCATGAACGGAAATTATAATCTCATGCATATTCGTTTCGTGCTTACTGGAGACTCATCAGTAGGAGCCGGTATTACGCTCTTTACCCATTATATATTTGGGTGAGTAATGTGGGAAAATAGAACGGTACAGTCTCCTAGACGAATGTGTAAACGTATAATAGTGAAGCTAACATCATATGAAGTCTCAAAAATGCGACTTCCACGCTAACTCACACTATAGTATATATATATATATACACCGAGTCTGTAAAGGATACTAACACCATGGCGATTGTGTCAGTAACCGATACCAACTTTTAGTACCGAAAAGGTACATGGTACTAACACTATGGGTGCATATATATTAGATCTCCGCAACAAACAGTATTTAACTGTTATATATTGAATTCAATGATATCATGCTAACCGCGAAATGTGATAACTGATATCGAACAAGGCCAGAGTGTATGAATTTACTGGAATAACAGGTGTTCCGAAATAGTTGTAATTATCAATTTCGGTGAACTATAGCACACATTTATATCCATCATGTTAGTACCATATACGGACTCGGCAACCATAGTGTTAGCACCATGTACCTTTTCGGTACTATAATGTTGGTATCGGTTACTGGCACAATAGCCATACTGTTAATATTCTTAACAGACTCGGTATATATATTATATAGAGTGAGTTAGCGTGGAAGTCTCATTAAAGGGCATAATACTGGCTCCAACTGATGAGACGCCATTAAGCACGAAAATAATGTGCATGAGATTATACTTTCCGTTCATGCTATCTTTGGTTTATCTTTCGGGTCTAAACTGAACTATTTTTTACGAGGTTTGAAACACCTAATACATACTTATTACAGCATATTCATTGCCTTTTAACCAAACAAATGTTATACGGACAAAATTTGTATATTATTTCAATTAAGGTTTGGATCTTCATATAAACACCTGCCAAATCATGCTTATACAATTGTCAGAATAAACTAAGCATTGTCAAATGTTGAAATGACAATTCATTCAGTATATAGACAATACAATTAAACAATAATTGATTGCATGGGTGGTGGTAAAAATTCTTTAAATCAAGTTTGCAAGCTTGAAATAAACACCAATCCCATTGCCTTTTACCTGTCGTCGACCAAAATATGCGACTGACGGTAGTTTTGTTATGTTGTTCAACGACTGGTAAAATACAATGGGATTGGTGTTTACTTCGAGCTCGCAAACTTGATTTAAAGAATTCATCCAGTAGACCGGTTTTGTCCTTATTGGGAAAGCTTTATTTACTGTACAGCATTTGCTGCGGACGTGTTTTGCACCTGGGAACGGATGATTCGGAATCTGTTGCTCTATCCACTGAGCTACCCTTTCGCATGAGCATATTTATCAGATATACATCCTCGCGTGCACAAACACACTCATATATATATATATATATATATATATATATATATATATATATGATATATATATGATATATATGGGTTTGTGTATGTGTTTGGTGTGTTCTCGCGCCTACCAAGTGGAACTCCTTTTAGCTATTATAAAATTGCCAAATCCGAAATACAATTGAAACGGTTCAAATGAAATTTCACGCTTGTTATATTATTTTGTCTCTATAAAATTTTATGTGTTGTAGACTGATGAGAGGACCCGAATATTTTACGCTGAAATGAGTATTCGAGAAAAATTTCGTTTTAGTCACAAAACAGATCAGGTAAATATCTTTTTCATGTCCGACACTTCCGATGCGAATTTTTTTGATGAAACAGCTAATAACACAGTTAATGAATATAGAATTTCAAATAAATCATTGTAAGTTGTTTCCTCAATTAACTGTTGCAGGATAATTGATAGCACTCGTAGGTGGGTAAAATATTGATTCCTTTACATTTCCTGGTACACAGCTTGTTCTTTCATTGATTGATGAGCTCTCACTTGTCCAGTCACTCTGAAGCCGTCTTCGAGCTGATTGTCTGGAAATGCTGTTTAAACAAGTTTTAAAACTATTTTATAAATTTTCTGTACTTCACTTCCAGTCCCATCGTCAAGGTTAACACCACACTCATAGAAAAAACAACTTATGGCAATTTGGTAAAATTCAAAAAAAAATTTTTAAACAACATTTTCAGACAAGGAGCCTGTGGACGGTACCAGAGTCACGGGAACAGTGAGAACTCATCAATCAACGCATAAAGCAAGCTGTGCACCTGGAAGTCAAACAGAATCAAGATGTTACCTACCTTCGATTTCAATCAATTGTCCCGTAATATTCAATTGTAGAAATAACTTGAAGGGTGACAGGGCTGCGCAAAAAAAACAATTTCTTTTAAATATTACATCAAACCGTTTTAAGTCAGTGCACTGGATATCGGGGAGACGCTTGACAGCCAGGTTTGAATTTAATAATTAACAAAAGAACTTGTCCATGTTCTTGTAACCTGTGCAACTCAATTTATCACTTATATTGATGCGTATATTGTATCGCATTCATTATTAAAATTCTTCCTTCATTTTACTGCCGTATATTAATGCTGTTTTCAATGAACACATTACTGAAGAAAGAAGTTTATAAAAACAGAAGCGAAAGGTACACCTCATGATTTGTACTCAGGCTATTGAATAGCAATCTCAGAGATCAATTGTGACAATATCACTGTTGACATATTGTTGCTGAGTTGACCATTCTTGTTTTGTCAAATAAACTTAAAGAGAATGAGGTTGTAAATATAGGTAGGGAAGGAGAGAGTGAGAGTGAAAGAGAGAGAGAGCATGGATGTCATATTCATTGAAAGTTCAGATCGTATTGAATTTATTTATCAGCAGCATTTGTCTCCACGAGCTACAGGTTCTCCTTTAATTTAAAGTCATTCAATATGATTAGATTTAAATCAATAATTATTTGACTTAGTCTTAATTTTAAATGGTTACTGAAACCATGCATTTCAATGCGACCTCAGTGGCTTTTAAGCATTTTGTTGCCTACTTGACAAGTTCCAATACCCAAATAGAAATGGTAACCTCGAGTACTTCTTGAGTTTTCAATAAGTAATGAATATGACGCAAAACGCTTGAAACTACTCGACGTTCGCCAGAACCTATTGTATGGGGAAGACTCGATCATGGATCTTCCAAATGATTTTTAGGCAACAAGGATTACGACGATTTACTGGAGAGATTATAACGTATAAAAGGGGGCATATAATTCACAGCAACTCAGACCTCCATATATAAGAGATAAGTTGATTTAACGGCTTACAAAATTTTTTTAACGTCTTTAGCAAACTGGTTAAGAAAATTGAAATTTCAAAGAATGTCTGTGCTGAATTATCTCGACTGAATACTAATTCTGCGAAGAACTAATATATATGCAATTGCGAATAAGGTGTTGCGCACCTAGTAACAACACGAAATGTACAATCTCATGTGCACACTCGCTTCGTGTTTACTGTCCTATGCCCACTATATATGCTTGGGTTAGGACTGTGGGACAATTGGACGGTAAAAACTCCTATGCGAATGTTTATTCAAGAAGTAATGGAGTTAGCTTCATATAAATTATTCTAAAATGCGACTTCATAGCCAACTTCTTTATGTAATATTTACCGAGACTGTTGGTGGTACCACCACTATGGCTTTCAAACTGCTGAATAGGTACATGACACCAACACGATGGATTTCATGGTAAGTTAAATTTAACCAAAATTGAGACTTCCAACTATTTTTGAACTCCTGTTACTCCAGCTAATCCATAAACACTGGCCTTGATCGATATTAAATATCATTTTTCGCGGTAATCATGACATCATTCAAATAAATATATAATATTTATATATTGCTTCTTGCGGAGAACTAATATATGTGCAATTTTGTATAAGTTGTTGTGCACTTTGTAACAAATCAGTTCAAATTGGACCAGAAGGATAAACCATGGTCAGCATGAACGAAAATTAAAAAAGAATTGTTGTTCCTTCCACGCGTCCGGAACAGCAATTAAAAAATCGATATATCACGAATAGGCGTGTATGTCAATACAAAGGGTTTGTTTAAAGTTTTTCTAGAAATGTCACTTTAGTAGAGTACACCTATGTGTTTAGAGGTTGGTGTGTATGTGCGGAGGGGGGGCGTGGATAAGTTGGTGTATACATTTGAGTATAAGAGAATAGGTATGAAGACCGGATATAAGGGCAGACAATAAAAAATTCTTGGCGAATTAAATTAAATATCAATAGACCTGTCTTAAATGAGGAAACCACATTTGCCACAAATTGTATTTTTTCCTGTGGATATGGTGTCAACCCTGAAGATGGGACTGGAAATGAAGTCCCGCAAATTTGGAAAATGTTTGGAAAATCTGGTTCCAATGTCATTTTCAGACAAGCAGCTGATGGAGGGTTTCAAAATAAAGGGACAGATGAGAACCCATCAATCAAGGACAAAATCTGTGCACCTGGAATTGTAAAGGATTCAAGATTTTACCGACTTACGTGGGGTTTCAATTGTTCTGCACAAGAAAACGACGGAGAGAATACAAACAAGAAGGAAAGCACTGCGCAATTTGCATAAACATTTAAGGTATAATCGCATGTTCACATTTATTTCGTGATTACTAAGCCAGTTTCTGTACCTTAAATAAATAAAAAGTGCAAGATTACATTGGATATAAAGTTATATACACTTTAAGCCTTTATATTTTTACATAGTATTTTTAAAATCCAAAATTTTGCTAACGTCTAGAGAATGTTATTACGAAACAGCAGCGTAACGCCACAAAATGCGCAGGACACAATGTGACTAATATACGTAGTTTGAGAGCCGCATAACTCATTTTTCTTTTCATAAATATGCATTGTAGTTTGATCCTCGCAAGTCCAGTTACCGTCCTAATCTTATGATGATCATGGAAGTTCGAAACGCGTCAGTACGAGTGTCATACGGTAGTTTTTCTATGTTGTTCGACGACTAGTTAAATACAATGGGATTGGTGTTTACTTAAAGCTCGCAAACTTGATTTGAATAATTGCTAACGCCACTCGTGCAGTCATTGATTTTTTTTACTGTATTTCCTATCTATTATATCCTTCATTAAAAGATGTCTTGATAGCCTAATCGTTCTTGTTCAGAAATAATATTTATGCAATTATACATTACGTGTTGCGTACCTAGTAACAAATTGTTTTAAGTAGGATTAGAAGGATATTCAAAAACCAGCATGAACACACTGTATAAACTCATGTATGTATTAGGTGTTGCGAACCTAGTAACAAATTAGTTCAGTTGTGAACAGAAGGATACACCAAAGACAGCATGAACAGAAAGCATAATCTCATGCACATTCGCTTCGTGCTTACTGGCGACTCATCAGTAGGAGCCGGTATTACTCCCTTTAACCACTATATATATGGGTGAGGAATGTAGGAAAATAGGACGGTAAACACATTCCTCACCCAAATATATAGTGGTTAAAGGGCGTAATACCAGCTCCTACTGATGAGTCGCCAGTAAGCACGAAACGAATGTGCATGAGATTATGCTTTCCGTTCATGCTGTCTTTGGTTTATCCTTCTGGTCATAATTGAACTAATTTGTTACTAGGTTCGCAACACCTAATACATACTTGCACATATATATTAGCTATTCGCAGCAAGCAGTATTTAACTGTATAAACTGATGTACATATGCGTTTTGTGCATACTGAAAACTCACTAGTAGGAACCGGCACAACGCTTCAAATCTACTATACATTTAGGAAGAAATGTTGAAACGTTGGGCATTGCAATAACTTACGCCAATGTGTTTAAGCTCCAGTAAAATCATCTTCATTTAAAGTCTTTGGCAATACGATTTCAAAACCAGTTCAGTAGGTGTAAAATATACTGTGCCTAATATCAAATTCAAAGTTTATATAGGTTTGGTATATATTAAATCTATTGAGGTGGCTTTGAAGTCACATTTAAAATTGCTTTATATGAAGTTGAATTGCTACTGCTTAAATGATTATTTCACTCAAGATTTCGACCTTGATTTCACCACCTGTCCCGTTATATGCATACATTTGTTAGTATAAATTAAGAAAGATATACTTTCGAAAGTTAATTCAACCAGTAGACCGGTTTCGTCCTTCACGTACTGTCTAGAATTTGTTACAGACAGGGCTCGAACCTTGACACATCTGCTTCGAAATCTGTTGCTCTAACCACTGAGGCCCCTGTCGCACTGCTTAAATGCACATAGATATGGAGGATTGCAATGTTTGACAATCACACATTTTTTGACAAAATATATGTTGAGTTAAGAGCCTAGTACCAGCCGCTACTGATGAGTAGCTATTAAGCATAAAATGCACATATCAATGATATTAAACAAATTTCTCATTCTACATTGGGCATAACTTTGCACTACTTTCTGAATTAAATTGCTACTAGATGCGTCAGGCGAAATTAATACACCAAAAAGAAAGAACAAATTGCGAAACCGGATCTATCCAAATTATATGAACTGTGTTTTGACTAACACTGGCTGAATTACATTTTTTGTGGATTTGATCGCATTTTTCTTGTGCGGGACAATTGATTGCATTCTTAGGTCTTAGGTGATCATATTCAGGTGCTCTGATTTTTGGCCCCGATTGAAGGGGACTCACATGTCCCTTCTTTTTTAAGCCTTCCATTAGCTGATTGTCTGAAAATGACGTTGGAACAAGATTTTCCATTGTTCCAACGTCATTTTCAGACAAGCAGCTGATGGAAGGCTTAAAAAAGAAGGGACAAGTGAGAACCCATCAATCGAGGCCAATAATCAGAGCACCTGAAAATGATCAAAATTCAAGATTTTACCGACCTAAGAGTGCTATAAATTTTTCCGCACAAGAATATTTCGGTCAAATCCACAACAAGAAGGACAGCACTGCGCAAAGAGATTCATCATTTAAAGAATATTTAAATTTTTTTGTTTATTGAAAATATTTCGGCGGACATTGGCGACCGCTTCCTTCAATTCACTTATCGTCACAAATTTAATAAAAAACCAACTAATGAAGAAGTCCGTTACTATTGAAAGTCATGTATAGAATCCGTAGAATAATGTTAATATTTTGCTAGAAAAGCTAATGATGCAAACTATAACAAAATGTAATAAGACAGCATGAATCAAACTAGAATAATGAGAAGATTCTTTATAGAGCAAAGCCGGAAATTGCTAAGCGAACTAAACTGATTTTAAGTTAAAAAGTAACTTTAAAAGATAGTATATCAGAGCTCATTCAATTTAGTAACTATGAGACAGCTAATGGATAAACATCTGAAATTATTAATTGTTTTCACTAAACAACTGTAAACACAAAACACGCAAATTCAAACAATGAGCATCCGTTTTACCTTGAGTTCAACACTGCGGTCATCGAACAAATAGGCGTCTATCAATTCATTTCCCCATCACGTGTACTTGAAACCATTATCTTAATCACACATCTTTACAACTGCCTTATGGAGGCAGCAATTTTTTCTAACACTGCTTCTTTTCAGATATAGCAAAAATTGTACTATATCTACTGTTGTATACGTCATTCTTTTAGGCATAAGTTTGATATTTTGCTGAGGAATTTGTGCTACTACAGCAGAAATTCACTGTTCCCATGCGTAAGTTAGCAACAAACGAAGTAAGAATATGATAGTTCCTTAATTATTATTTATGAGGTTAACTTAACAAGTCTGTAAGGTGAGAAGGGATAGTAACATGAAATATGACTATGATACCGGATTATCATAATAAGACATAGATTTTATTCAGTGAAAATTTATATATATATATATATATATATATATATATATATATATATATATATATATATATTCATTGTACCCTTCCCTGTGTACAAAAGCAAAAGAAATTTTATCAGATATAAGAAATATTTCTTGTGCTTTTTGCACACTGAGAGAACCTAATAAATTTATTAAAGCTCATTTCAGAAAGAATATATATATATATATATATATATATATATATATATATATATATATATAGATATATATATATATATTGAAGTTAATGGTAGATTTTGATTATAAATATGTATTCATCATAAGCTAAACATTGCTCAGGATAGCACAGGAAATTCATCAAGTACATCGGCTTCGTCCCTATTGGAAAATTGTCAAGAAGATAGGGCAAAGCGACAACTCGTGAACACAAATCACTGAGACTCAACAAATCAAGCTCGCAATATGCAATCTTTCAAAGGATATTTGTCATACAAATATGAAGCCACAATCGTCACTCTCATGAATCAGTACACAATGAAGAAGATGCAGATTATTAGGCAAGTGGAGAATACCTCGTTCCTTTCTAAACCATAGGAACTGCGTGGCTCCTACAGTTTAGTAATCAGTGTGTAAAATCACGCATTACTGAAATTTCCCATTTTGCTAAAGCTGACTCTGAAATTACCTCATGTTTCCATATGTGCCGAACCATGTCCATGAGTGTTTCAATTAATTTAACAGCATGGATGCGTGCAATTTACCTAAAAGTAAAGAAATTAACAAAATACAGTGTTCTGGTAGACATAGCCTGAGTGTTCAGCATTTACTGCTAGGTTTATATTCTGGTAAAGCTAGTAAGATTTTCAAGATTATAACAGCCAAAACTACTAAACAGCATTACGCCATTATAGAATACTAATTATTCACTGCTCCGTAAGCATGAAATGCATAGGTCGCCTGTTTCAAATTTCAAACAGCCAATGTGTTAAATACTATTTGTTGCCAATGTTTTAGTCTGATCTCTCTTTGTCTGTTTTCCTGGTATGAGAAACTGCAATAGTGTATTTGAACGTCACCAGTGTAGTCCAACTAGTTATAAAGGCATGCTAAGCGTCACGTCAACGGAAAGTTACAGTCCTCAATGTATTATAGTTCCGGTAGTGTAATGGTAAAGAAGCTAAATGCTACCCAACGTGTCAGCGGTTGTTCCAGTAAGCCTGTCGTTGCTACTAATTACGCGTTGCACAATATGGATAAAGTCATGTTCTATTGTCGGAATCTTTTTCAAGAAGAGACATCTTAGCGCGCAAGGCATGTAAACTGAAGCTGTGCCCATAGAGTTGGTTTGTCCAGCTTATCGTCAGGTGTACATAATAGAATTAAATGAGGAGAAATTGTAACACGCCTCCAGAATGACTGCTATGATCAGCTTATAATGAAATGCTTGTGACTGATGATATAGAGGTTCCTAATCATAATCAACTCGGGGGGTTCCAGTTGTAATTCCTCTCTTATTACAGGTGTTTAATTTCGAACTCTAGCGAATTATTTTATTGCTGATGAGGACAGATAGCTGCGAAGAAACAAAGGCCCTGCTTTTAACGAATTTAGCAGCACTAAATAGTCAAAAGAATAGAATGTGCCACATGCCGAATGCAGCAAATTTTTGACAAATTTTGTCAAAACAACATCGTCATGGAGAACATGAAGAGATTTATGAATCAAATATGAATCTCGTTTGCTTCTGGATAATAATAATAATAATAATAAAATAAAAAAATAAAAAAAAAAAAAAAAAATAATAATAATAATAATAATAATAATAACAATAATAATAATAATAATATTAATAATAATAATAATAATAATAATAATAATAATAATAATAATAATAATAATAATAATAATAATAATAATAATAATAATAATAATAATAATAATAATAATAAAATTAAAAAAAAATAAATAATAATAATAATAATAAGAAGAAGAAGAAGAAGAAAACAGATATTGAAATTCGTGATAATAGAAGGTTGTATGATAAAGAACAGACAATGAATTGTATGAAACAGTCTTATGAATTATAAAGCTGGGTTAAAAGTCCATGAAAACCAATTGAGGCGAATGAATTCATATAGTTAAAGTATAAAATAAAATTGTCATTGAGTTTTAGGTCTTTTTGAAATCAGGTAAGCCTGCATGAGCAAAATTGAGTTTGACGGATAAAATCAATTACACCATTTAAGTCAAGGCATTATCTTCTGATGAATAACAAACTAAATTTAATCTTATTCAACACGCCAATAGGCCCCCTTCAGAGCATTCAGACAAATTTTATCTGGTGGAAACCCAAACAGATTGAGATTTTTCCTAATTTCCATTTGAAACCATCTAAAATCTGCATTTTGAGTACCTAGCATCTACGTATTTATGTAGCGGGCATGAATAAAAAGTACATCGGGACAGGAGGATATGCTCAAAAAAGTATGGGCAAAACGTGTAATGCATTTTTCATGCATATATTTGAAATTATATGCATATCCAGTGAATAGTCAGATGTTGCCAAATCGCTGTAATTTCACTGGGATGAGTGTACACTTGCATTGACTGATTACTCCTCAATGCAAAACAAACGAGAACACATACACACAGGCATGACGTACGCTTAACTAGTGAGTTGTCATTAATTGTCATTAATATCACTGTAATCTCATTGCGAAGAGTGTATACATGTAGACACATACACAAACCAATTTAACATACACTTTCCTAACATTTTTATAAAAAAACGTTATGCTTAAGAGATCTAAAAACAAGTATAAATGAGGCGGTTTAAATTAATATTTCCACTTGACATATTGATTGTCAACTAAGTGTGTGATGTGTTTGGCATTGAAAAAGGTCTCCGTAATTGGAGACCGAAATATTTGCAAAAATCATGATGACAGTGGATTCAAATATTTCGGTACGCAATCCGAAAATCAGGTAAATATATGCATATAACAAATTTTGGAAAAATGAAGTCTTGATTAACACCAATTACCGGTACCAAGTCAGTGGAAATTAAAATAGGAATACTTTTCTCATGTAATAAGTATAAATTAACAGGTGGCCACAGTAATTCACTTTTGGCAAAGTGTGATTGAAACATATTGTCGACACTTACGCGAACAAAATTAAACATTTTGATCAAGTTGAGTTTGGTATGTCGCTCTTGATCAATATAACTAAAAATATTGTCAGGTGTGATGGAAACTCTTTGGTTTGCAGATCTACTATGCCAAGTAGTCGCCAAACAAGGAAACTCTGACTTTTACCAGTTAGCCATGGCTAATATAAATATGCGGTTTTATCTACGCATTAGGCATTTGATATAGATTCCATCGAACTTTACCTAATCTATTGTCCTGTGATGTCATCACGATGCTAAATATCTTTCACAAGTCGATGGAAGTTGGCTGTTATCTGTCGAAAATTGGTAAAGACAACATAACGGTATAAATAATAAGATTCCCATATGGATTACGCAAAAACTTGAGTAAAGTCTACCGCAAAAACACTCTTCAGAATTTTTAAATTGACGTGGTAGTAGAGGAAAATGCGTGCTAGATGCTTGGAGCAAGTTTCAACTACAAAGTATAATCAGCTAATATAACTGATATGGCTTCCTGTCAATACATATGCACGGAAGCTATCAAAACAGCAAACCATTGAGACAATAAGTTGCAACAAATTTAAAGTTCAATAAAAAAATACAAACATTAATGTATGGTATTCCTGGAGTAACAGGTGTTCAGAAATAGTTGGAATTATCATTTTGGTGAAATTTAGCCATAGTATTGGTACCATTTACAGACTTGGGACATATATATATATATTTATATATATATATATATATATATATATATATATAATGTTTAGCAGTTAACTTTGAAG
The DNA here is from genome assembly GCA_029291075.1 of Eudiplozoon nipponicum. Classification (NCBI taxonomy): domain Eukaryota; kingdom Metazoa; phylum Platyhelminthes; class Monogenea; order Mazocraeidea; family Diplozoidae; genus Eudiplozoon; species Eudiplozoon nipponicum. Next base: position 16,995 of record JAQBSW010008767.1, read on the forward strand.
TCACATTGTCGAAGCGACTTTATTTGAAGTTAAGCTTCACTACTGCAGGTTTACACATTCGTATAGGAGATTGTACCGTCCTATTTTCTGCATATATATAGTGGATAAATGGAGGAATACCGGCTCCTACTGGTGGGTCACCAGTCAGCACAAGAAACGAGATGTGCATGGGATTCTAATTTCCATTCATTTTGGCGTTTCATCCTTATGACCTTTTTGGAACTAATTTGTTACTAGTTGCGCAACACCTAATACATAATTGAATATATATTAGTTCTCCGCCACAAGCAGTGTCTAACTGTAATGATGTTTGTAGAAATAGAATAAACACAAGTCAAAAGGCAGCAAAGTAACACTCATGTACACGTTGCTAAGGCTGATTAAAATGATGCTAATTTTTGTATCAAAAATTTGTATTGGGTAAAAAATGAATATACACATGGCCTGTACCCTTTGACTGATTGCGGAGTACGAGCTTCATGTGTTGCATTTCCGCGATTTGCGTACGCGGGTTGTCGCTTTGCACTATCAGTTTCGCAAAGCACCGAAGAAAGGTACGAATCCGCACCCAGCCTAACCGAAGACAACCACGATGCCTACTTGGAAATGGGGATCAATCGGATCGTTGCGAAACTGATAGTGCAAAGCGACAACCCGCGAACGCAAATCGCAGAGATTCAACGTAAACGTGGCCATCAGAAAATGGATCACATATATTTTATATTCGGCTTTGATTTTATCGGTCCTGAACAGTTCTTACTCGCACTGTGTTTGGTTTTGTACAATGCTTGAAGTAAACACCAATCCCATTGTATTTAACCAGTCGTCGAACAACATAACAAAACCACCGCCAGCCGCAACGCACTAATGTTTTGTGGTTCGACGACTGGTTAAATACAATGGGATTGGTGTTTACACCAGGCTCGCAAACTTGATTTAAACAATTGTTACCACCACCCATGCAATTAATTATTGTTAAATTTATTATACAATGTTTTGTTTATACTGACAAATGTATGTATATAATCGGACACGTGTTTATATCAATATCGGTTAATACAAATGTTATTATCGCCCGCACAACCAATATAAATCTTCAATTCAATACCACTTCTCCATGTAGCTTGGTGTTTGTTCTGAAGCAACAGATTGCGATGGTTGGTTGGAACTTGATGTCTAAAGGAATGTCATATTGGCTCCATTTAAAAGGAAAGACTAACCAAGAAACATTAGTTAGTACATAATTGAAGTTGCGTGGAGTGTACGGCACAGTGGCTCAGTGGTCAGAGCAACAGATTCCAAAGCGGTCGTTCACTGGTTTGAGTCCTGTCCGCGACAAGGTTGGGACAGTACGTAAGGGGGTCTGAATAAGGACGAACCCGGTCTACTGGATGAATTGCCTAACTGTAATGTTGGTATATAGAGTGCCCTTCTATGTGTCAACTCATATTTGGATAACATAACATCAAAATTGTAAAATGACTGGCAGTTAATTCTTGCATCGTGTTCTTTTTGTAATTTTAAATTGCTACTCTTTTTTGAATGTCTGACTTATCGAAAGATCGTTTTAGAGTTGAGCTTATGAATAGGTCAAATATAAAATAAAAATAGCTGATTACCAAAAGTTCAGCTTGATAAAATTAAACTGTGTATCAAGTTACGACTCATAGAATGCATACTTATTTCTATACAATATGACGATCTCATTTCTGTCATGCAGGAGATTTGGCTAATTCTCCACAACGTAGCTGAAGCGAAGTCGCATTTGTCAAGATGACACAATTGGAATACATCCTGGCAAACATTTACGCGTCGGGTTGGAGAATGACTAAACACCATAAGCTCATCTTAGTAAATGAAAGCGTATATATGTTATTAAATATAAAAAAAATAATTATGCAGCTTTAGAATGTCCGATTTAGTTAAACGAAAATTGGTTGCACGGGCGGTGATAACAATTTATTTTTAATCGGAGTTGCAACCTTGATGTAAACACCTGACCCATTATTTACATACATTTGTTAGAATAAACTAAGTATTGCATAGTGTGGAAAAAGGCAATTCATCAAGACGTGCCCAGGTTCGAGCCCTGTCCGCGGTAAATTGGGGATAGTACTTGGAGTTTTCCAAAAAAGGACGAAACCGGTCTACTGCATGAATTGCTTATACCACATTACACAATGCGCAATTTATACTGAAAAAATGTTTACATATAATGGGATTGGTTTTTATATCAATATTGCAAGCCTAATTTAAATATGTTAGAATTCGTTTAGTTCTGATTGGAAGTAGTATATTAACGATAAAATATTCGGACGAAATAACGAGCCAGGAAATAAGGCTACTTTTATATAGGCAATACAATTTAACAATAATTGATTGCGCGGGTGGTGGTAACAATGCTTTAAATCAAGTTAAACGCAATGGGGTTGGTGTTTACTTCAAGCTCGCAAACTTGATTTAAAGCAAGGCTACTTATAATTGGAAAAACATGGACGAACGCAACTGATTAAACTATGAAAATGTTATAGTAAAAAGACTGAAGTAAAGTAGGTGTTTGGGATGCGTAAAATTGACATCCAGAGTATGCACAGAGGTAGAATTGTAGCCTCAGAATTTTTATCTGTAATTGCTGGTATAAAAGTCAGTTTTTATGTGTCTTGATGTCTAATATTGTTTGTAAAACTTATAAAAATTTGTGGTTTGACTAAGATTTTATTGCTAGCAATGGTTTTATGACATTACGAGTAAAAGATACCTGGCGTTTACACGCAACGTGGCGCAGATGTTGAATAGCGTAATTGCCTACCAGATTGATTGGGCACGAGGTGTCTGCACGTAGAGAACAAGAATTGAAAGATTGTTTGCACATTTTATGACTTCCAAGGCTACAAAGGTCAAATTAGTCGCGTTTTAGTGTACAACACTGTTTTGTTCTGTATAACCCGAATGTACTAGCAGAGAACAAACTCAAAATTCAAATATATTCCGGTAAAGACGTCAAATCATTGTTTGTTGTGCTGTTATTAAATAATTATACAATCCTTTGACTTTGGTAAGCATATTTTTGCACATCTAGACGAACAAAACATGTTTTCCAGCTGAGATCTGTTTTTTATTCAAGCTAAAATGTAATGATTTGTAAAGCAGATATGTGACACACTCTTCGGTTTTCTTACATACATTTTACTTGCCTGACGTTTTGGATGCAGGAAAGTTGAGTTAGTGCTACTCTTAAGTCCGTCCAATTAATTTAAATAATTTTGATCACCACTCGCATAATAAACTATTATTTATCTTAGAAATTTCTTTGCGTGAAGTGTAAGCTGCAAACTTGTTATGCTCATATACATGTAGAAAATTTTTAAGCAAAATCCTAATCGAGGAAAATGAATGTGAAACCACAAACGACGAGAGCCGCATTCATCATTTACGAAAGTTTGACTACAATTTTTTAAATCAAGTTTGCGAGCTTGAAGTAAACACCAATTCCATTGTATTTCATCAGTCTTCGAACAACATAACAAAACTACCGCCATCCGCAACGCACTGACGCGTTTCGACCTTCCATGGTCATCATCAGAGTACGACGGCAAACTGACTATCGAGGATCAAACCGCATTGAATATATATGAAAATCAAATTTAGATATGCGGCTCTCACCTCTAGCAGTCTTGCATACATTGAACTTGACTGGAATTGTCGGCTGCACAATTTCTATGCAGTCACGAACATTAACTGTTTGTAGCTTTCGCCACATAAACATATATAGACAATACAATTTAACAATAATTGATTGCGCGAGTGGTGTTAACAATTCTTTAAATCAAGTTTTTCGAACTTGAAGTAAACACCAATCCCATTGTATTTAACCAGTCGTCGAACAACATAACAAAACTACCGCCAGCCGCAACGCAGTTTGACTATAAATTGTTAATCGATTCGCTTTAATGATCTTGCCACTATAAGGTTTAAACACGTCAGTTATTGCAATTAAGAGCAGTTTTAATATTGCATACAGTTGATTATTAAGTATTGCTGCGAATATTTTTTTTTTGAAGTCATAAAATAGAATCAAGGGATCTCGTGTACAACGATTATGTAATAAATGACAAAAATTTTGATTAAGCAAGTAGCTGTATCAGTTATGCCAAATTTGAGTCAATAAACTAATTTTATTTAATTAAATGTACATTGGTGGCACGGGCGCTGAGAAAAATAATTTAAATCAAGTTTGCCATATTGATATAAACACCAAACCAATTATGTGCATATATTTGTCGGTACAAATTAAGCAATGTATAGTTTTTAAAAAAGGCAATTCATTCACTAGACCGGTTTCGTCCTTATAAGGAATTCTTCACATATTGTCCATGGCAAATTATGGACAGTAAGTGAAGAGTTCCTGATATGTATGAAGTCGGTCTGCCAGATGATTGTCTTTTATAAATTACACAGTTCTTTATCTATACTGACAAATGTATGCATATAACTGAATTTGTGTTTCTATCGAGATCGCTATTTTGATTTAAACAACCAACCAATTTCAAAACCTCAGTTATAGTATTCCAACCTATTAGTAAAATTCAAAATAGATTATATGACTATATTTAATGGTTATAGCTAAAGTCTCCGAAGCAGAGGAACCCAGGTTCGAGCCCTGTCCGCGACAAATTTCGGAGAGTTCGTGAAAAGTCTACCATAAGGACGAAACCAATCTACTGGAAGAATTGCTTTTTCTAATTTATACGAACAGATATATGTATATATGACCGGATATTATATTAAGATCGCAAATTTGATGCAAACAAATGCTTAGATTCAGGTTTGCGAATTATAAATAAACACCAATCCCCCATATTTTTATTCAGGTCACAAACTTGATTTATTAATAAAATCCACCGCCTCACACACATACTATTACAGCAAAAGCATCTAACCGTGACTTGAATCTGCACAATTTTCAAAATTTCCCGTTTCTTCGTTGCAAATAATTAATTCACATTCACCAGTTACGAACATTAATTGTTTGCATCTTTCGCCCCAAATAAATATATAGGCAATACAATTAAACAATAATTGATTGCGCGGGTGGTGGTAAAGATTCTTTAAATCATATTTGCGAGCTTGAAGTAAATACCAATTTAATTGTATTTAACCAGTCGTCGAACAACATTACAAAACTACCACCAGTCCCAACGCACTGACGCGTTTTGACCTTCCATGATCATCATCAGCGAAATTGTGCAGTCGACATTTCCAGTCACGTACAATGTATGCAAGGCTACTAGAGGTGAGAGCCACATATAATTTTTCTTTCCATATATTTGCATTGCGATTTGATCCTCGCTAGTCAGTTTGCCGTCGTATTCTGATGATGATCATGGAAGGTCGAAACGCATCAGTGTGTTGCGACTAACGGTAGTTTTGTTATGTCTTTCGACGACTGATAGATACAATATTGGGATGGTGTTTACTTCAAAGTCGCAAACTGATTTAAAGAACGGTACCACCGTCCCGCGTACATCAATTATTGTTTAAATGTGTTGTCATATATATATATATATATACATATATATATATATATATATATATATATATATATATATATATATATATATATATATATATATGTGTGTGTATATGGTGTGTGTGAAGCGAAAGCTACAAAGAGCTAATGTTCGTGACTGCATAGAAATTGTGCAGCCGACATTTCCAGTCAAGTTCAATGTATGCAGGACTGCTAGATATGAGAGCAGCATATATAACTTTGATTTCCATATATATTCAATGCTGTCTGGTCCTCGATAGTCAGTTTGCCGTCGTACTGTGATGATGATCATGGAAGGTTGAAATTCGTCAGTGCGTTGCGGCTGGCGGTAGTTTTGTTATGTTGTTAGACGACTGGTTAAATACAATGGGATTTGTTTCAACTATAAATTTGAAAAGACATCTCCACCACGTTTTACAGATTGACTAAAAAATTAATTTCGTCTAGAAACTTTCACGTCGAAAATCGAGTTATATTTTATAGCAATTAAACTTCTTGGATATTTTAATTTTTCTTTTTAAAAATTTATTGCTTTCAACAGATTTTTTGTATACAATAAATTATTCTTAGAAACATTTTTAAATTGGGACCCCTAAAATTGCCATATTTATTTACATTTTCGGTTTTAAGTACATATTAGTTATGCTATAAATAGCAACAAGTTAGTTGTTATAGCACCTGGTGTATATGACGAATTCATTGTTTATAAAAGGTATGCTTTTATCTACAAATATGTTTCGTGCTTAACGCCTCAAACCCACTGTTCATGTAGCTAAGTAATGTGGTGAATATTGCCACAATTTTTTAAAATGTTGCACTGCTTGTAATAATTAGTATTTTTATTTTGATGAGATCAACATCGTTGATATGTGCAATATATCATCTAAGACAAGCCTTTGTTCACTTATTATCATTGTGATTTAAAATAAGTTGAATATACTCAGCACCGTAGTTTCGGGGCATTGCAGTTAACAGCTGAACCCGATTGCGGGATTGCTAATACAATTCTATAGTTAATTAATGAAGAAGGAATGAACCGACGTGATGTATATTTGTAGTTTTGTGACAGCAATATCTGTCAGGACAACAAACGCATTGCATCTCAGACGCAGTGACTTATTTGAAAAAATGAAAAAGTTGCATTGAATACTGAAAATCACATAGCCATTTTTTGTTTGATCACATCAAATGTCTTCACATTCATAAACGGTTCCCTTTTTAAATGTGCTTATCATCCATCAGTCCATCTATCAACCGAGTTAGCAATACATTCGTCTGTAAAGTTGCATATTCAATCATCAATAAAAATGACTGTATTGTGAACTATATGCCTATAAACTTAAACACACATTTTTTGTTCATCAAATTCCATTTAAGCACTAAATGTAGCAATCATTTTTCATGTGCATCGGTTGAAGTAAATCGGAATCAGCACTTAACTGAATACATTATGAAGAAATGGAGCGTGATTCATAAATTTTTCGCACATGCACTAATGTCTGTTATAAAAGCTGTCAGGTAGGCTTGGCAAACATGATTAGTTTAACAGACACCTTGATACTAGTTGGAGTTTAGAAATGAAATGAACCAGGTGGTCACTAGCATTTGACCTGCCTCAGTCAGATTCATTTGCATTGTACATGATCCTGTCATATTGTGTTGCTAGGGCACGATACCGTGATTAAAACTCGTTGGTTATAAATAAGTTACGGCAAAGTGACATAATGTCATCCGCTTTGTTGTGGACCAGTTATGAAAATAAGGTCATTTTGATTTGCCAACACTGCATATTGCAGATAGTAATAGTTAAATCGATTATAAAACGCATCGCTGTTGGGGTACATGGCGCGTGATGTAATTATAAACTTGATCAACTTATAGGGATACATATTGCTCTATTTCGCTAGCCTAAAATATCTAAATACGTTAAGTTTGCGAGCTTGAAATTAAAAAAGAAAAACTACATAATTTTAAAATTCTTTAAATCAAGTTTGCGAGCTTGAAGTAAACATCAATCCCATTGTATTTAACCAGTCGTAGAACAACATAACAAAACTACCGCCAGCCGCAATGCACTGACGCGTTTCGACCTTCCTTGATCATCATCAGAGTACGATGGCAAACTGACTATCGAGGATCAAAGCGCATTGAATATATATGGAAATCACCTAGATATGCGGTTTCACCCCAGTAGTCTCGCATACATTGAACTTGACTGGAAATGTTGATTTAAATTTATCAGTTCTATCATTCTTGTTTTTTTTATTTTCGCCGCCGTTTTCTTGGGAAAGACAAATGATAGCACTCGTAGGTCGGTAAAATCTCGAATCCTTTGCATATCCAGGTGCACCGATTTTTCACCTTGATTGATGGGTTCTCACTTGTCCCTTCATTTTGAAGTCCTCCATCAGCTGCTTGTCCGAAAATGACGTTGGAACAAGAATTTACACTCTTTTTCTCCACAAAGTACATATTTTATAAACCGCTCACATAAAACAGGAAAACTACAGCCAATGAAACGTGGCTGTGCGTTTTGAGTTTCCCTAGACACCCAAAATGGCACTATAGAAAGCTAAACTATGTCAATCAAATCGCAACATAAAAATATAAATGTTTCTCTTCCATAATGGTCTGAAATATATTTCATTTCACCGTAATTTATGCTGAACAGCTTCCGTATAATTACAGCTCTTGCTTTTTTCAGTTTTTTATTATTCATAATTTTAAAAATGGAAAGCGTTGATTGCACGATTGGATAAGACGCTCTTTTAATTCTATTTAGAATATTTAAAAAGAACACCTATAATGTATATTTAATCAGTCGCACACATATCAAATGCCGCCAGGTACATTTGCTGGCGCGCACTACCGAAAGTTGTTTCCCGCCTCATCTCTCTGCCTGGTGTACCATTAATCAACAGGCATGATATAACTTATTCTATTACAGTTAGTTGGGAAACAGGAGATTAGACCAGAGCAAACTTAAGCAGAATGTGTAGCCTCATTGGTCTATGTGATTTGAGTTTGCAGGATACTTAACATTAGGAGCCGGCAATACGACGTCAAATCACCGATAAATTGCCCCGTTAACGCGCAACTCAAGAACGCAACAATTCGTGCTCTTGTTTTCCATATAAGTTGGCCATATAAATCGTGAAAATTTGGTTATGTATTCACTCACCTTGAAGAGTACCTAAAAAGTAAATAAAATGCATCAATCGGACCTCGCAATCTCGTCAGGCTGAATTTGGTATAACTTCTTTTACTGGAATGCAACACTTATGCGTTCACTTACGCATGCAACAACTTAAATTAGGCCGTCGCAACCAAATATATTTTAGTATGGCTTAATGTAATGAGCATTCCAAACTCTCGTGGTCATTGCATTTAAGTAAGGACGAAAATATGAAGAGCAAGAATCAAGTCCTAGAGAAGATATAATTTATCATCAGGATTATTCATAACTTCCAAAATTGGGTTTTTACCTACACTTGACCCTGATGCTCAAAAATGCAAATGCAATTTGATCTTCTGGATTTGTTTAGATTAAGTTTTTGTTACTTGATAAGGCCAACATTTAAATATAAAGTTTTTCAGCATTGCACAAATTCGCCAGATTTGGCTTTCGTTTGATTCTCTGGGTTTTCGAAGTTAGTGTTTCACACATACTTGAGGGATTGCAAAGCACACATTAGGCGTGCGTGTGTATGTGTGTGTGTGTGTGCTATATAGCTGTGATGCATTCATGGGAGGATTTAGTGTCGACATAAATTATGTTTGTAAAATGGCCGAAATGTTGCCATTATGTGCACATAAATTTTTTGATCAAAACTCCTGGGTCCGACTTTGTAGCTATGGTGTTGTAAAGCAATTATTCATCAGAATTAAAATATTTTGTACAGTGAAGCCCAGCGTGGCTGTAATGGTCACTAGTTGTGCAGACACCACTATGGGTATAGAATGCAAATAAGAAAATATGGCTGTGTGATTCACTCGCGTTTTGTCCATTGTAAATGAGATAACTATGAAGGCATTACTTTATGAATAAACACCGGTAATCATATGCGTCATCACTGAACGCTTTTCCTTGTTGATTATCGTCTTGCGACTGATTTCACTCCTATGGCAATATTCGCCGTGTATGAGCCACTATTTATACCAAGTGTGCATTTGAGTTCAGAAATTTTTGTAAATTAGTAGTACAAATTGAGAAATATATCTTCTTTCAGAGCATTGCTGTAGTACAGTAGTATATGTTTACAACACACTTCAGAAAGCCATTTTGTCACATAACGTTTTTAATTAAATATATGTTTATTTTTTGCTGTAAAATCAGAGAAGAAATATGAATTAATCCGGATTGATTATTTTTATTGCGTAACATAAAATACAGATAAAATTCTCATTCACTGATACGTGCACACCCTCACGATATCAAGAGGCACACACCGCAGTAGTTTGCATTCTTTGTATTAAAAAAATACATTTTATTTAACTATGGAGACAGGATGTCGCTATCAACAGCTACAGCCATGCTCGTTATCAATTCTTGATTTAAACTACAACCTGAAATCTGCCTTATTTGGAATATGATATTTTATTTAGCGACTTGTTTTCCTATTGTGTAATTTGTCGAGCGCTCCATGTCATGCTATTTACATAATCAACAGCTACAGGATTTGCTCCGCAACCATAGTCTATGGAGGACATATTCGACTGCTGAGTGAACACGTCATCTCAGGATCCCCTGAGCGCTGCGCCATTGCGGATATTCAGGAGCGCCTAATACAGCGAATTGTATATGTGGGCGCTACACAGCGACGATCCTATGCCAGACCACCTACACACACACACACACACGCCGAAGTGTTGGCGACTATTTCATGGTCTCGAGGGTCATGGTCATGGCACTTCATGCTGTCAAAGATGGTCCATATCATGTGGAGAAGATCGACGCAGAGCAAAATACAGTTTTCGTAAACATGCCTCACTTGATTGTTGAAGAAGGGTGTCATGGCCGTCTCCTGAAGTCGAATTTGTTACAATAGCCATCTTTGAGGCCGAGAACGCTTCAACAGTCCTATCAAAGGCTGATGTGTATACACCAGAAAGACCTCGCAGAAGTGCGCGAATTAAGATGATGTAGTCAGGGCAAGAATGAAAGCAGCATTCGAGCCGCAGAATTGAATATGAAATAATAGATATTTTTAATTTTACTAAATGAACGCGCTTTGTGCCTTTTTGAGTCAGAGATGGATTTGTACAATATTAGAAGACTTCTTTTGTGAAGAAGTGGAGGCTATTCTGCTCAGAAAATAATTTTAGAAACTGAAAATAATTCTATGGTATAAGGCATCTTCACATTGGAAAATCAACATTGTGAAATGAGCTAAACGAGATGAAGTGGCACGTAACCATAAAAATTCCAGCCTGACGCACGGCGGGCACAAGCTAGTCAGTCCTGGAATATTAGCATGAACCTTGCAGAGTCTAATGGGACCCAGCCATCATCCCGTTTCATGTGAATCCTCGGGTTTGGTCTAATTGCGCAGTAACTTTTATTGTTAAATGTGTACTGACGGAATGAGAGCAAGCGTGCCAGAAGCTAAGGGCAAGATTTGGGTGCTGAAGGAAACTCTGGCCACTGGCATCTGGGCAGATAGTACTCATAAGCCGTGGCTGGCAGACTATCTAAGAGAAGGAAAACTCCGAATACAAAATATCCTCACTAGGAATGGGCGACCTAGAGTTCTTTTAAGTCCACATATAACCATGAGCGACTTGTGGTTTCTTGGCAGTGAAGCATTAGTCACTTTTGGATTTGTATGGCTATGCATGATGATGATGATGATTGCGTAATTGTATTTAACATTACCTTAGTCTAAAATAGTTTTGAATTCATTTCTGTAGCAAGTGGCTAATTACACCTATGCACAGTTTTGATTAGATATTGCATGTAAATTCTAGTGCATATAGCTCATCAAATGCATTTATACCCAGCAGTTGCTTTTGTTTAAAATAAATTGTTCTCCTTCTATAAGGCACCCGAGTAATTGCTGATTAATGTAATTATTTCATACAATGCATAATCTTCGAATGCTAAATTTCCATAGACAGTTTACTTTATTGGAATCAACTTTACCGTTTTGTGGTATGGCTTATGCATAATAACATTTTCAATGAATCATTCTGGATATTTGCTTACTAATAAACAATTTTGAGCACTGCCATCTCTTGTCATCGAAACTCATCTTAACTTCTTTACCTACTATTGTGTTACTTGAATACCAAATTTGTACTTCGTGAAAGAAAATCTTCGCTCTCTCACTATAAATACCTTAAGGAGTCTGTGTTTGCCTGGAGTATTTACGTTCGCCAATGAGCTGAATATGATGGTCCACGCAATTAATATCTTCAAGCAGGTCAGTAATGTAGACATCTTAATAAATAATAGTGACGATATTACTGACATTGATCCGAATGTATCATCAAAATATTTCATATGTGTGGTGCAGTATTTTCGATAAGTGGTTTCAGTTGTACACCCATTCAATTTCTGGATGTGTTATTCATTTATCATCAATTGATCATTTTTAGTACATCCGCTATTGAAGATTTTCTAAAGAGAAATTAAATATATACAATAATCGTGTGCATAGAAAAAGTCTTTATCAATCTGTCACGCATTCAAGTTAGTCATTGCCAGTTTAGGATTGTGATACGTTCATCAATTTATTTAACAGTTAAATACTGTTTGTTGCGGAGAATTAAAATATATGCAAGTATATATTAGGTGTTGCGAACCTAGTAACAAATTAGTTCAGTTGTGACCAGAAGGATAAACCAAAGGCAGCATGAACGGAAAGTATAATCTCATGCAAATTCGTTTCGTGCTTTCTGCCGACTCGTCAGTAGGAACGGTATTACGCCATTTAACCACTTTATGTTTTGGTCAAGAATGTGTACCTTCCTATTATGCCACATTCTTGACCAAAACATAAAGTATTTAAAGAGCGTAATACGGGATCCTACTGGTGAGTCGCCAGTAAGCACGAAATGAATGTGCATGAGATTATACTTTCCGTTCATCTGCTGGTTTATCCTTCTGGTCACACTAATTAAATTGTTACTGGGTTCGCAGCCTTTACCTTGCATATATATTAATTCTCCGCAAACAGTATTGTGATATATAATGAATTGAATGATGTCATGCTTACCGCGAAATGTGATAACTGATATCGATGAAGGCCAGAGTGTATGGATTTACTGGAGTAACAGGTGTTCAGAAATTGTTGTAATTCTCATTTCGGTGAACTTTAGCATAAATTGATATCCATCAGGTTGGTACCATGTACCGACTCGGAAACCATAGAGTTAGTACCATGTACCTTTTCGGTACAATAATGTTGGTATCGGTTACTAACACAATAGCCATTGTGTTTGTATCATTTACAGACTCGGTATATATATATATATATTATATAGTGTGAGTTAGCACTGAAGTCGCATTGCCGTAGACTTTATATGATGTTAGCTTCACTATTGCAGGTTTACACATTCGTCTAGGAGATTGTACCGTCCAATTATTCCACATTCTTCTACCAAATATATAGTGGTTAAAGGGCGTAATACCGGCTCCCACTGATGAGTCGCCAGTAAGCACGAAACGAATGTGAATGAGATTATACTTTCAGTTCATGCTGCCTTTAGTTTATCCTTCTGGTCACAACTGAACTAATTTGTTACTAGGTTCGCAACACCTAATACATACTTGCATCAATTTTTTTTGTCTATAAATGAATATTACCAAAAATTGCTCAGAAGTTAACAACGTAGTAAAACAAATACTCGTCATTAAATTCAAATAATGTAAACGGTAATTATAATCAAGGTTGCGATCTTGATATAAGCACCTGCCACATTGAAATACTTACATATGCCAGTATCAACTAAGAATTGTATAGTGTAGAAAAGGCAATTTATCCAGTAGACGGCTTTCGTCCTTATTGGGAACAAATCATGTACTGGTTAGAATTTGACGCGGAAAGGGCTCGAACCTGGCACGTCTGCTTCGGAATCTGGTGCTCTAAACACTGAGCACTGACATATGTAAGTAATTTAATGGGGCAGGTGCTTATATCAAGACCGCAACCTTGATTATAATAATTGTTATCACTGCCCGCGCAACCAATGGTCGTTTAATTATTTAATGTAAACGGTTGACTGATTAAATATGAAAAAAATTATAATCTGAAAACAAAGAGCAGTATTAAACAACTTATATGGAAATTACAGTTAAATACCGTTTGTTGCGAATAGCTAATATATATGTGCAAGTATGAATTAGGTGTTGCGAACCTAGTTGCAAATTAGTTCAGTTGTGACCAGAAGGAAAAACCAAAGACAGCATGAACGGAAAGCATAATCTCATGCACATTCGTTTCGTGCTTACTGACGACTCATCAGTAGGAGCCGGTATTAAGCCCTTGAACCACTATATATTTGGGTGAGGAATGTGGGATAATAGGACGGTATATTATAATCAAGGTTGCGATCTTGATATAAGCACCTGCCACATTAAATTACTTACATATGCCAGTATAAGTTAAGAATTGTACAGTTTAGATAAGGCAATACATCCAATAGACCGATTACGTCCTAATTCGGAACTCATCATGTACTTGTCAGCATTTGACGCGGAAAAGGCTCGAACCTGGGCGCCTCTGCTTCGGAATCTGGTGCTCTAACCACTGAGCACTTACATATGTAAGTAATTTAATGGAGTAGGTGCTTTGCACGCGGCAACTCCTTGATTTGGTAATTATTTTTGTCACCAGTTCAAGGCAAACCAATGCCGTTTAATTATTTAATGTAAACAGTAGACAGATTAAATATGAAAAAAATGATAATCTGAAAACACGGAGCAGTATTAAACAACTTATATGGAAGAAGCACTGAGAGACTGAGAGCTAATTCTATGCCGGAAAACTAATCAAGATACACCAGTCTTACTCTTATGTACAAATAGCCTTATAATAGATATATTATCTTTGTTGCATAGAGTTAATATAAATGGAATTGTGTACTAGGTGCTGCGTACTAGGTAAAAAAGTTTCGACCAGGACCTGACTAACAAACCGAAGTCAGCATGAAAAGAGGTTATAATATCATGCACGCATGCTTTTCGTGCATACTGACAACACATCTGTAGGAGCCGCTTCTACGCACAATGCCACTATATTTTTGGTTGAGAAATGTGGGACAGTTGAATGGTAAAACCTACTTACCGGATGTGTAATTAAACTGTAATGGATTTAATTTCATATAAAGATTTCATCGATGCGACTTCAAGCCTAATTTACTATACATTTTGCATACTGAGCCTTTAAATTATTTTAACACTATTACTATAATCAGGGTTACGATCTTGATATAAGCACAATTTTCAGTAATATGCTAACTAATGGAACTAGGTTAATCTTTTTTCTATAAGGTGGAACTCATATGGTATCTATTTAGACCCAAAGTTCCAACTAACGATCCCAATCTATTATTAATGAACAGGACAAATACACCAGATTAAAGTGGTATTGAAATGAATATTTATAATAAGAAGAATAATATATATATATATATATATATATATATGAGTGTGTGTGTATGCAATTTTTTATTATGTGTTGCGCACCTAATGCAAAATTAGTTCAAATATGACCAGAGGGATAAACCAAAGTCTGCGTAAACGAAAGGTATAATATCATGTTCACCTAGCGTTTCGTGCTTA
>JAQBSW010008768.1:0-15000 GCA_029291075.1 Eudiplozoon nipponicum
AATTTTTTAATAGAGCTTATTTTAACTGAGCTGTTGTGATAGAGTTAAGCTTATTTGAGAAGATTTTATATACAAATATGCGAAACGACTAGAGCTTAACTCAACAAAAGAAAAATTCTAGTAAAAATATTATAATTATGTATTAGGTTTTGCGAAATTAGTAAAATATGACCAGTAGGATAAACCTAAGTCAGCATGATCGGTAAGTATAATCTCGTTCAGATTCGTTTCGTGCTTACTAGCGACTTATCTGTAGGAGCCGGTATTACGCCCTTTAACCACTATTTATTTTGGCAAGGAATGTAGGAAAATAGGACGGTACAATCTCCTATTTTAAAAATATTAACGTTTAAGAAGATTTGTCACCGAAAAATATAAAGGCATTTTAGCAATTAGACCGTTAATTTTAAAGAAGCATTCTGTGCTATCAGTAGATAAGATGTTCTGCATTACTGCTGACATGATGAAAACTAAATTTATTCGAAAAGCATGTTCTTCATATTTGCCAAAACAGTTCCTTATTGGTAACTCATCACGTATTGTTGAGAATTTGCCGCAGACAGGGCTCGAAACTAGGAACGTCTGCTTCGGAATTTATTGCTCTAACCATTGAGCCACACTGCCGCATAGGTGGCCCAATGATTAGAAACACATGGCTTAATTATTGTCAAATTGTTTGTTGGATGTCATTCCTTTGAAAAAGGCTTCCGAAAGCGGAAGCAAGAATATGCGAAGTAAAATTCAACATAATTTATGAAATCACCTTGTTGTACACAACGAGGGCCAGGTAACTAGTTTATTGCCTGTCGCGCAACATGTTTCTTTTAAATCATACTGAATGAAGTACTTTTTCTACACTGCACAATACTTAGTTTACACCGACAATTGTACGTACATAATTGGTAAAGATTGCAAATTTGATTAAAGCAATTGGTATCAACGCCCGCAAGTCTAATGTTCGTTTAATTATATAAATGTTCATTTCAATACCACTTGCACATGTAGTGTGATGTCTGTTCAATAATGATAGATTTGGGAAATTTAGTTGGAATTTCATGTCTAATGGGATGCCATATAGAGTCCACCTACAGGAAAGGCTAATCAAGAAAACATTAGTTAGTAAATAAATGAACATTATGTATAATGTGCCGCAGGATGGCTCAGTGTTTTGAGCCACAGATTCCAAAGCAGACGTATCCATGTTCGAGCTCTTTCCGCTGAAAATTCTGGATAGTACGTGATGAGTTTCTAATAAAGACGAAACTGGTCTATTGGATGATTTGCCCTTTCTACACCACACAATACTTAGTTTGTACTGGTAAATGTATGTATATAGTGTGGCAGGTATTTTTATCTAGATTGCAACCTCGATTTAAATAAATGCAAATTAGATTTACGAGCTACATCCGGTAATATTTACTTATAAAAGACTGATATTTGTATGCAAATGAGACGTAACTGTTGCGTCAGCTCAAGAGGCTTATAAATTTTTATCCGAACCGGAATCTGCGCAGATTTCGAAAATAGATAGTTCAATTTTCTTGTATCACTATTAAAGTTTCGCGAAAGTACACGAAGTTCAGATGTAAAGAAGCATGACTGGCCTTTGTATCATGACCATGAAATTCAGCCAATCTGCGTGTTTATTTAATCCCTAGTTATAAAGCAACGACAAGGCGAAGCCTTATAAATCAAGGTTTTTTCGACACTCGAAGCCAGTATTATTGAAATAATTTCATAGACTACTATGCCAAATAGATAGTCTTCAAACAGCTCTTCTACCAAAGCCGGTGTAGGCATAAAATAATGAAAATTTACTTATCCCGTCTTGTTTTAGCATTAGGAGCATTTAAATTCACTGTTCGCAATCAAGAATACATAGATATTATATTCGCAGCTGATTGATGACATACGTATCAGGAAAAATGAAAAATGATATTGTTTAAGATTATAGTGTGGAGCCTTTGTTGAAAAAGCAAGTGTTCAGAGTAGTAGCTCAACTTATCTTCAGCGACATTACGCAGTTATTAAAGTTGAATATTTTACAATTTATATTTGAATAGATAACGCCAGGTGTTTGATGAAATGTCAAGCTGGTTTTAATTTTACTTTTATACTCATGTCAACCAGTGCTCAGTGTCCATGTGCTTCAACTTACATAGGCCAATTTTTAATTTGTTTTGAACTTTCCGTTTTCTCATGCTAATAGCTAGCCAAGGTGAATGAGACAACGTATTTTCTTTGTGCTAAATTTAGTAAACCCTCCCAATCATATATTAGCCAAAATTTTACATGGTAGTAAAATTAGTCAATTGAAAATATTTTTTCAATATAGAGGATATTAAATTTATTTTATGTTAGATTAGCTACGCACAATAATTTGACACCAGTTTTTGCTTCTTGCAACGGGAAATGCAAAATATTATCTGAACGAACATTTCCTTCAGGTTATTATCGGTGTGTTTCTAATCAAGCCGGCGACAAGTAAAATTAGCTGTTTTAAAATCATACGTGAAAACTGTTTTGACATAACCTACAAATGCTAAAAGTTGGTCCCAATGAGACTCGCCAGTAACGTCGAGATACATTCCCAGCATTTTAGAGCAGCCAAAATGACGTTGGGCCTCAGCCTAAAATTAAGAAAAAAAATTGAAGTAAATTTTAGAAAATCATTTGGGGGGGGGGGAAGATGGGGAATACATTATGACTGCTAATTTTACTTTTCATAATCAATTAACAATGGTGAAAACATAAGAATACGTAAAAATGTAAACATAAAGACGAATAATTTCATAATTTCTAAAAAGTCACAACTAATTCTTGTTAGCTTAATCAATACCAATGACAGATTTTTACAACTAGCAGCATCTGCATTTCACAGTGCTTGATCATTTCTTGCTTTCACAAAACAAAGATCCGTCTGTTATGAACCATGATTTTCATAAGAAATCGAGATTGCGAACTATTCACTAAATCAAGTTTGAGAGATTCAAGTAAAAAAAGCCTTATTGTTAAATACTGTTTGTTGCGAAGAACTAATATATATGCAAGTATATATTAGGTGTTGCGAACCTAGTAACAAATTAGTTCAGTTGTGACCAGAAGGATAAACCAAAGGCAGCATGAACGGAAAGTATAATCTCATTCACATTCGTTTCGTGCGTACTGGCGACTCATCAGTAGGAGCCGGTATTACGCCCTTTAACCACTATATATTTGGTCAAAGAATGTGGAATAATAGGACGGTAAAATCTCCTAGACGAATTGTAAACCTGCAATAGTGAGCTAACATCATCTTAAGTCAACGACAATGCGACTTCAACTAACTCACACTATATAATATATATATATATATATATATATATATATATATATATATATATATATATATATCGAGTCTGTAAAAACAAAACTATGGCTATTGTGTTGGTAGCAATACTAATAATATTGTACCGAAAGGTACATGGTACTAACTTTACTATAGTTTACCGAGTCAGTACATGATACCAACCTGATAGATATCAATTTATACTATAGTTCACCATGAAATTGAAATTACAACAATATTTGAACACCTATTTACTCAGTAAATCCATACCTCTGGCCTTGATCGATATCAGTTATCACATTTCGCGGTAAATGATATTATTCAATTCAATTTATTACAGTTAAATACTGTTTTGTTGCAGAAAGAGCTAATATATATAGTCGCCAGTAAGCACGAAACTAATGTGCATGAGATTATACTATCCGTTCATACTGCCTTTGGTTTATCCTTCTGGTCACAACTGAACTAATATGTTACTAGGTTCGCAAAACCTAATACATACTTGCATATATATTAGCTCTTCGCAACAAACAGTATTTAACTGTAATATATTGAATTGAATGATGTCATGCTGATATCGATCAAGGCCAGAGTGTATGGATTTACTGGAGTAACTGGTGTTCAGAAATTGTTGTAATTCTCAATTTCGGTGAACTATAGCATAAATTGATATTCATCAGGTTGGTATCATGTACCGACTCGGTAACCATAGTGTTAGTACCATGTACCTTTTCGGTACAATAATGTTGGTATCAGTTACTAACACAATAGCCATAGTGTTAGTATCCTTTACAGACTCGGTATATATATTATATAGTGTGAGTTGGCATTGAAGTCGTATTGTCGTTGACTTCAGATTATGTTAGCTTCACTATTACAGGTTTACACATTCGTCGAGGAGATTGTACCGTCCTATTATTCCACATTCTTCTACCAAATATATAGTGGTTAAAAGGCGTAATACCGGCTCCTACTGATGAGTCGCCAGTAAGCACGAAACGAATGTGCATGAGATTATACTTTCCGTTCTTGCTGCCTTTGGTTTATCCTTCTGGTCACAACTGAACTAATTTGTTACTATGTTCGCAAGTCTTATTGTATTTTACCAGTTGTCGACCAACAAACCAAAACTACCGAAAGTCACGCGTACTGACGCGTTTTGACATTTCATGATCACTCTCAGAGTACGACGGCAAACTAATTTGGAAGGATCATACCGCAATGTATATATGGAGAAAGAATTTAAACATAAAATATATAAAAAATAAAATTTAAATATAAATAAATTTAAATATACGGATATGGGGTTTACTTTTAGCTCGCAAATTTGATTTAGAGAATTATTACCAGTATCCGCGTAATTTTTTATTGTATAATTTCTCACTGTGTTTGCCCTCAAGTTAACTAATATTTTCCTATTTAATTATCAGTCAGATCTGTTTAAAGATCACACAGGACGTCCTCATTATGTGTATAGGTTATACATTTCTGGAATGTTTAATTGCGAAAGTTGATATTCTGTATTGGTTTCAAGACCGTTTTCTAGGGCTTTTAAGTTCACCAAATAAAAAGTGACTTATAATTGAGGAAGCCATTTGTTGGAAAATAATCAAACTGCCGTTTAGTAGCAAAAGGATTTTGTACGTGAACTAAACACACGTTGGTGTTCATATGTGCATGAGAGCCCGTTTGTTATTTTCTACGTTTTTTTGTTATTTAATGGAAAAAAACAGTTTACATTCGTCCTTCCGTTGCTCTTCTAAAATTATAATACCAAGAAATTAAAATTTGTGGTAGAATTATGTCTAGTGTAGAATTAAATTATATTGGTTTGCCTAGGTTTCTAAGGATTCATTTATTTATAAAGTTTCTACTTATATTTTTGGAAATCTGCACTATATAGTACATCAGTTAGAGAAATAATTAGAAAAAAGCATGCTACTATCTAACAAGACAAACTAAATGAAACCAGCACTTATCAATATTGTTCATTTTTAAGATTAACCAATAAATTGAGATATTGATTGCCTCGATGATGTTTCACTATGGCTTGCCAGCTACCATAATTAATTCGTTGACGAGGTTACTTTAATAGAACACTTAAAAAATCCAGCGGGAATTTTGATTACAGCGGAGTATATAAATGAAAGGATTATTTACGATGTGGATATGACCTGGTCCAAAATATCAATTCCTCATGTTAAGTTCGTATAATTTTATTGTGTTGTGTACAAGCGTGTTGCAAACAGAAGCAAACTGGTATACGCCAATAATTAGTTAAATTAAATTACATCAAGTTTGTGGATAGAAATTAAAACTAATCCTATTTTATTTGTCCAGTTAAAATTTGGCTAAACTTATATCAATTTCAAGTAAGTTGTGTGTCTGTTTGAAAAAAATGGATTTGCTAACATACCATGTCAGCAAACTTGAATGAAATAATTGTAAACAATAAACTAACAATCAATTTTTTCCAAATTATTCATAAAAAAAACAAATTTGAGGTATTTTCACTGAAAAATTGTTTTG
This sequence comes from Eudiplozoon nipponicum, assembly GCA_029291075.1. Lineage (NCBI taxonomy): Eukaryota > Metazoa > Platyhelminthes > Monogenea > Mazocraeidea > Diplozoidae > Eudiplozoon > Eudiplozoon nipponicum. Next base: position 5,858 of record JAQBSW010008768.1, read on the forward strand.
GAAATTGTCGGAGAAAACTTAACTTACTTTTACTGTCGGCAAGGCAAAGTACGGTTGATCAAATGATATGGTTTTTACGGCTGATTCCCAATCTCTTTTGTAGTAGTTAACTGTATCAGTGCTATAAAAGGGAATAAACAATTGTCAAACTGCAATCAAAATAAAATGGAATGCGCGATAAACACCTACATGTTTAAAAAAAACAATTAACGTAATGACAGAATTAGGCCGAAAATTTTAAAAAGAAAAAAGTTTTAAATGAGTAGCTTAGCAAGAGGTCATATCCGCTGCCTAAAAATTTCATTATTCAATTAACAATTTTGCAATAAATAAGAAAAATATTAAAATACAACAATAATTATGTTGCGCTGCATAGTTATGTGTTTTAGTACACAGATAAGCGAGTTAATTTTGAAAATTGAAGTTACGGGCTTGATATAAACATGCATACATTTATATTTGGTTTTTTGACTAACTACTTTCCAATTAATTTTTCACGCTCAAAATGTCTTTGCAATGGAGACCGGCATTCATGAAAATAAACGATTAAATACTTTATAAATATGGCAAGTCAAATAAATAATTGTACATCATGTATAGAGGCGTAAATTTATTTTATGCAACAAAGTAAAGGAAGATCTTTCTTTTTGATCAGAATGTAACCGGACTTTAAAATCTAGTACCCCATATAATTAATTTTGGCAAGCTAGGAGAATTAAGTTGGATCTAATGCTTGAATTAAACAAAAACATGCAAGAAGCGGGAAGTGCTCATGATAAAGCACGCACACGCACACACAAACACACACACACACACACACCAACTATTCACGGGTTTATATTCAGTTAATATACAAATTTCCTTTGTCTTTCTAACAGAGGATTACGGATTGTGCATGCCACAGCTTCCGCTCTGCGTACTTCCCTTCCATTCATTTGCACTGAGACCACCTGCAAATTCGTCTGATTTTGAGCATGATTTTATAAAAATGTGTTCATCTCTTGCGAAAACTTTCTTCTGTGTGTCAGTTGTGCGTAATATGTACAGATATAGAATTCGCTTATTTAGTAATCGGCCAGTTCGACCTAAATATTGCACTGATCAGCTGTTGCATTTGAAAAATTTTACTAGCCACCTTTCCTACAATTTTGTATGCGATGACCTCCGCATCGCGTGCCTTGAAATTGGTAAATCGGTTGGAGTAACTTTGTCACCGTGATGTAAGTCGTTCGAATGCTTGTTGTTTTGTATGAACGTCTTGATATATTGACAGTTTGACATTCTGATGGAAAGTGGAATTCATTTTAATGCAAGATAAACCATTGGCAATCATATTAACTTTGCCTGTCACACGACTAATACCAAAGTTGAACTCACTAAGGCGATAAATTGTGGGTAGTGTGCGACAGATTTGGCAAATTAGCGTGAATGTGCCGTGAATTATACGTTGGACGTGCAAAATTTTAGAAGATAGATGACGAGATCACAATGAGGACGAAACCTGTTTACGTCGCTTCATTAAGGGATGCTTAGCTCTAACTGAAAAAATATATATATCAAAATCATGGCAAAGGATTTCAATACAAATGTATATATATATATATATATATATATATATATATATATATACATACTTGTTCATTTATATTAGCTCATTGTTAAAAATTCCTTTAAAGTGAACTATTGAGATTGTATATCATTATGTCCCGGAATACTTCCCAAATATTAATACTCAATGAAACGCTGTTTTGGAATTAGTTGTAGTTAACCTTTTCAGGTATTCAATTAACTTTTAATGGTCAATCGAGGGCGATATGCTTATGTGCGTATAAAATTAATCAATCAAAGATTGCGCGGGTGGTGTTAACAATTCTTTAAATGAAGTTTGCGAGCAACATAGTAAAACTACCGCCAGTCGCACGCACTGGCGGGTTTCGACTTCCACGGTCATAAACAGAATACGGCTGAAAACTGACTAGCAAGGGTCAAACCGCATTGCATATATATGGAAAGCAAAATTAGAAACGCGTCAGTGCGTGCGACTGGCGGTAGTTTTGCTATGTTGTTCGACGACTGGTTAAATACGATGGGATTGGTGTTTACTTCAAGCTCACAAACTTGATTTAAAGAATTGTTACCCCCACCCGCGCAATCAATTAATATTTACTTGTATTACCTATGTGCTTGTCTGGCGAAATCTGAAACAGTTAATGTTCGTGACTGCATAGAAATTGTGCAGCCGACATTTCCAGTCACATACAATGTATGCTTTCCATATATATGAAATGCGGTTTGATCCTCACTAGTCAGTTTTCCGTCGTAATCTGATGATGATCATGGAAGGTCGAAACGCGTCAATGCGTGCGACTGGCGGTAGTTTTGCTGTTGTTCGACGACTGGTTAAATACGATGGGATTGGTGTTTACTTGAAGCTTGCAAACTTGATTTAAAGACTTTACACACGTCTGATTGCCGATACGATCTGCTACAGCGTCGAAATACAATATTGTATTAAATATTTGTGTTACTGAATAGTCGCAAACATATGTGATTAGAGCACCAGATTCCGGAGCATACGTGCCCAGGTTCGAGCCTAGTCCGCGGCAAATTTTGGCGAATACTTGATGAGTTTCGAATAAGGACGAAGCTGGTCTACTGGATGAATTGCATTTTCTACACTAAACAATTCTTAGTTTATACTGACATATATAATGGGACAGGTGCTTAAATCAAAATCGCAACCATGATTATAATAAGAGAAACATTTACTCTGGGTAATTCAATACGAACAGTAAGTAATCGATTTTTTTATTATCCATTCATTTACCGTATATTTAAAACATTAGAATTAATTTTGTTTAAATAGAATATTAATGCTCTTTTAAAAATATATGCAAGAAAACATAATCATTTCAGTCAAAGCAAGTTTAAATAGAATAAGCGTGTCCATCGACAATTTAACATGAGCCCTTCAGAGCTCCATGCTAATATCAGAACAGTAAAATATTGATTACGTTTGAACAGTTCCAGTCAAAATCTATTCAGTGAATTTGACTTCAAATTGGTACGCATGTTCATCCATCATTTTTCAATTAAAAGTTTATTCAATTATTTTCGTCACTTTTTGATGAGGATAAAATGCATTTGGTTATGAATGTACAAACAGCGTGAATTCAACCTTCTACTGCTTCGGCATAAACATGATTGGCCACAGGGAAAGATTAAAAATTATTTCGTCTACTTTACATGCATTCATAACGGGTTTTATTGGATAACTAACAAGTATGCTTCGGAATCAGACAAGACCCGGGTTCGAGCCCTGTCTGCGGCAAATTCTGGACAGTACATGATGAGTTCCCAATAAGGTCGTAACAGGTCTACTGAAAGAATTTTAATTTCAACACTACATATTATTTAGTTTATACTGACAAAAGTAATTGCATAAAGTTTGAGGTGCTTATATATGAGGATCGGAACTTTGATTTTAGTAAATGTTATCATCGCCCACGCAACCAATGTTAGTTTAACCTTGTAAACTTATTTATTTATAACTACTGACTATTTATCATGAAAGGGATGTGCAAACATATCCAGTGAAGTCAATTATAATTACGGAATATCACATATGGTAAATCAATTAATCAGACGCGTGCAGTTTAAAAGATATGTTATCACTGTAGTTTTACTTAGGTGAACGTTCAGGTGAATTTGGGGAGTAAATCAATTAATCAGACGCGTGCAGTTTAAAAGATATGTTTTCACTGTAGTTTTACTTAGGTGAACGTTCAAGTGAATTCAATTATACTTATCTGAAGGCTTTGCAAATATAAACATGCGCGCACAAACACATACTTAGTAAATTTACCTGGTGGCACGTGAATAATTTGTAGGTTATAACTGTAGTTTACCAAGCAGCACCCAATAGGATAGTTTTATTATATTCATAAATTCATCTTCCGGTTAGTGTAAACAATAAATGGAGAATCATGAGTAACTTCATCGAACTAAAATTCAGTTTAGCCATCCTCTATTGGTCACTTTAATGCAGACACCACGCTAAGTAAATTTGAATTAGAATATTTAAGCTTTCTCCATACCGTAGAGAACAGAACATAAAATAGTTCGAATAGAACAACCTCGTTATTGTTGGGTACTCTTCAAGTAATTGAAAAAATTTCCGCAAAACTGGGCATAAATTGAGACAGATTATATAATATTTCTAGTAAATTGTCGAATTCAATTCTCAGTAGTATAACAATGTATGTTTTCACGCCAGTCTTTCCCTCCAGTGTAGTATATGTGGAATCTACTTCAAACTAAATTTCAAATTGGCCATGTCCGACATTCCAAAAGACAACAAACATAGTGTAAAGTGTGACTGCGACATTGCATTGAAGTAATATGGCACGCTTTTAGTACAAATATGCTAAAAAAATCAACAAAAAAATTTCCTGAGGTAGCAAGCGCCATTCATCAAGTTGACAGAGTTTGTCTTTCCAGTCTTTCATCTGGTAATTTTAAGAATTTACGCGAGATCGAATTAAACCAATGTCTATTAACAACTCATTTCCGATGCCACACAGGAAGAAAATATGTTTTCTAAAAAAAATAATTTGGCATCTACATGGAATTACTGTTCGAATTGATTGACCGTAATCTGTCCTTAGAGAACACACACTAAGTAGAATCGGGTGAAGTGAAACTGAAGTATAATATTATGGCATGAGTTAATTATATATATATATCAGCACATCAAAATAGAGGCTCGAAACTAGAATAAATCAGCATCTCCTTCAAAACTTATTAAATGGGGATGTAACTCCTGCAAAAATGAGCAATTTGCGAACATGCACTACTCTGTGGTCAAGCTGTTAGTAGAAAATATTTTTCAGTTCTATACACGGCAAACTTGGAAAGCGTGATTTTGGCTTATGAAGCTATTGCATTTAATAAGTTTAACCCCTGCTTAAACGTGCAGAAAGAAAACCAAAAATACATCAAATTGAACTGCAAGAAAAACATGACAAACATATCTTTAAAAGTAATATATGTGCTGCAAAATACGACGCACCATTTAATTGCGGATACATTCACAATGAAAGCGATGACACATCACATAGCGTTACGTAATAGAAGTAGTCTAAATTGCGCAAAACATAGACAGACATAGCTAAGAGGAGATTGTGTATGAGAAAGTTACATTCGGGATACGATTATCGAATCCAGAATAATGGCTGTGGATAATGTTAGAAATAAGATTTATTATTGGATTACGGTTCTCTTTCTCATATATATATATATATATATATATATATATATATATATATATTAGAGGGCAAGATAAAACAGAAAATTTGGACGTGAAGAGTGTATGAAATAAGGGAACAACAAATCAATTTCGTTGATCACAACCATTCCAAGTTTAATACTCTAACTCATTTTACCTGTTTGCATAAATTTGACTTGAGTTTTGGTATAAGATTGTTAAAATTCAATAACACTTCCAAAGGTGGCGTTTTGTATGTACTATTATATCCACCTTGTGATTGTTTGTTAGAACTTTCGGTCTAAGGAAATGCCATTTATAGTCTACATAAAAGGGGAGGCTAATCAAGAAATATGAGTTCGTATATAGCATATATATATATATATATATATATATATATATATATTTATATAAATGTGTGTAGCGTGCAGCGTGGTGGGTCAGTGGCTTCAGCAACAGACTCCGAAACAGACGTGTCCAGATTCGAGCCCAGTCCTCGGCAAATTCTACACAGTTATTAAAGAGTTCCTAATGAGGACAAAACCGGTCTTCTGGATGATGTGACTATTGTGTATTATACAAAGCTTGTCTTATATTGACAAATGCATGTACATGATAGAACTCGTGTTTTTATCAAGGTCGCTATATTAATTTAGTCATTAGACATTATACTGTTTGCTGCTGGACTGCCAAATCCACCAATTCTTGAAAAACGGCAGCAAACTGTTGATATTTTTTATTGAAAAATTTCGAAACTTAAATGTTGGTGTGAATAATGCGGTGCTGTCCTTCTTGTTTGTATTCTTACCCCAGTTTTCTTGCGCGGGACAATTGATAGCACTCGTAGGTCGGTAAAATCTTGAATCCTTTACATTTCCAGGTTGATTTTTAAAAATATTGTTCTACTTAATTTACCATTAGCATCTTACTTTAGTAGTACATATAAGAAAGGCAGAAAACCATTTTTCTCATGCTTTGATGTTAAAATGATTTTATTGATTTTAAGGACAAGGAAAATATCAGCAACATCCCATCTCTTTTGTGCATATCCACTTGTATCACTCTTTAATAATGAATTCTCCAGATGGCCTAGGGAAATCTCAGCCAATACAGGAGATAGGGGGCTTCCCATTGCTACAACATCTATCTGTTTACGGATGCTTCCATTAAAAGGAAACCATATATCTTATTTGCATAGTAAGATAAGCATGCGTGGAATATGCCCCGGCACCGGATATGGTTGGTTTATCGCTTGGAAATTAATTTCAATGATTAGTTTAGTTGTACCATTTATAAACAAAGGCGTTAAATCAAAATACAACATAATCTTGTGTATAATATCTCGAAATATGCTAAAAAACTAAAAAGAGTTGGAAACCCAGTAAAAAACGTTTAGCTTGTACAATGATTCCAGTATTCGAACATATCATTTAATCAATGCATGTAATGGAGTATTAATTATTGACAACATTGGTCTCGCAGAACAAATTTTTCGTGTAATTTTGGTAATCCTTATATTGTTGGTGCAGATGTCACAACTGGTTTGAGCATCTGTGTTGTAGCTTCGTCAATTAAACCGGCATCTGTTAATATTTCCATTTCATTTGTTACCATCTGCCACAATTTATCTATTTCATCTTTTTTACTCACCAAACGCGTGAAATTTGTATTTTTATTCCACAAGTTCATCGTCTTTTAAACGTAATCTGATTCGGCACTTAAAACCACGTCCTTACCTATATCAGCGTGTATTATTTTCATGTCTCTATTTTTGCTACTATCCTTAATCGAATATAAATTGAATTTCTGTTCCATTATTTTACTCTCTTACTTCGTTTTTAATTTTTAATTTTAATTTGCCTATATATATATATATATATCTTTATTTATTTATTAATGGAAATTTGAGGCAGAAATGAGAAAGAAACGGTTCTTGTGTGTGATAGAATTTTTTTAATCGTTACAAAGGAAAGGTTACTATGAATGACATATATATTAGTATAGTTAGTTAATGAATTCGCTGACAATTTGTGTGACTAGAGTTCGGACTTGATGTATTGAATTGAGTTTCTTTTCGATAAGTTCTGAGGCAAGCTCTAGTCTTGACCTAACAATTGGTTACTGGTTGTACCTGATAGAATTTTTTTCATCATTCCACTGAAATGTTTACTATGAATGACATATATATTAGTACAGTTAGTTAATGAATTCGCTGACAATTACTGTGACTAGTGTTCGGAATTGATGCATTGAATTTAGTTTCTTGTAGATACGTTCTGAGGCAGGCTCTAGTCAAGACCTCAAAATTGGTTACTGGATGAAGTTGAATTTTTAACCACTAAACTAATTGTTATTAAGGAATTGCATCGGGCACGTGGTAGCACGCTCATTCGAATTTTCAGTTGCACCAAAATTGTATGGCTTTTAAAACACTATTGTTAATTTCTAACACTCATTTTCAAGCATACATATCGGATAATCAACAGGGCAAGGAGAATAATTAGGGTATGTATAGAAATTATGTAAAGAACTGGTATTTCGTATAAAACAACAATGGAATATTTGTAATGTTTGATTAAGGACACAGCACTAACATATGGTAAGAAGCGAAGATTGCTCCAAATGACATAAGAAATTAGTTTTTACAAAATTTACTGGTTACAAGATTAATATTAACTTGTAAAGAGATTTATAAATTTTCCACATGACCATAATTTATTCCCTGTAAATCCTTCGAAATATCTTCCATTATTACTTGTTATCTTGGGGTTCGTATTTAGTTTTAATCTTATTAGTGGACAAATTATCTTAATTGTCACCTTTCCTTACAATGATATACCGTTCGTTAAGTTATTTTCTCACTTTTCATGTTTGACCACCATTTTTAAATTTTAATATCTTAATGTCTTACAACATTTTGATAAATTATTCTGGAACTATTTTAGCACTGGTTTATTATTATTAACTTAACTGTATTAATAACCAATTAGGTAAACCTTAATTCAATTATTTCAAATGGTAGGAATATAACAATTACGTTCAGTAATTTCAGTTTCACTTTGGAGTGATTTACAACTAAGCGAACTTTAGTTTAATTGCCTTTTCTACACTAGACAATGCTTGGTTTATACGGACGTAATGGGTTAGTTGTTTATATTAAAATCGCAACCTTGATAACCAGTAATATGATGTACACCTTTATGCCATTAGATTTAAATGAATAATGAATAAAAAAAGGCACAAAAACATAAACGTTTCGCGCGATTATCTACTGAAACGCCAGTGGCTAATATGTGATAAACCAGTCATAATTATCGATAAAGCGGCTTAAATGAAATTGCACTCTGGCTTCATTATTTTGTTTTTGTTTGGTTTAATGAACAGTAAATTAAAAAAAACGATACATGTTATTGAATAACAAACCTTTTTCAATGGGAGATGCAAGCGGGAATTTTGCCATAAAATTCAAGACTACGTTAATACAAGTATGTCATCACAAATATCGCATCAACTTATTTCTTTAAAATCATTTAAAAACCTAATTTAAAACTGATACGAAACATTTCACATGCGAGATATTGTATTACTCACGATGGCTTATAATCACCGAATTTGGAGAATCCAGTGCTGGGTAGACCGGTACTGGGATCACGTGGAGTCCATGGGTCCCCATTGGGTTTGCGAAAAAATGCCATATTTGCGTGGGTAAAACCCTAAACAGTAATTTGACGAAAATTAAAGTACCTTTGTTAGAGATGATCAATTACCTTCAATTTAGTTAAAATAAAATTGGTCAATTATTCCTCATCAGCAAATTTATAAAACTATCAAAACAGTAAATAAGAAGAATAATATTTTTTGTACATAACCGGATGCA
>JAQBSW010008768.1:20000-32327 GCA_029291075.1 Eudiplozoon nipponicum
ACAAATAGTATGTAATCAGCACCTGTGATTCCTTCTCCACTCGTTCCAGACGTTGTCGCCGCATTGTTAATGTACTCGTAGCAGTACTATTCAAATTCAACAACCAAATCACGGCACATATTTAATGTTCTGCTAGCATTACGTGTCTTGTTTTAAGTTGCCCCATTAAAACATGGAATTATAAAGAATAACTTTATCCAGCTAGAACCTGATTGATTAAGCCAACGTTTGGTTCGCGATACTTTCTTCGACCAGATGGAACAGTTCATAAGTGCATACAAATTCTATTATTATATAAATATATATATATATATATATATATATATATATATATATATATATATATATATATATAGTTTTATTGCAGCTCAAAATAGAAAAATAATACGTCTGTTAGCGATTTCGCTTGAGATAAGTAAATCTTTATAACGTCAATTGACTTAATTATACCAAGCATAAAAATATTGACTAATGGCCGGTTCTTTCGAAAATTATCATATGCTAATTACATTCTTTTGTTTATTTACATTCTGTGTTTACATATGATTAATTGGGAGGGAAATAATCAGATAATTAGTTCAAATCTTATTTCTTATTGACGGTTTTTATTGCGGGTTGATTTATGGGTGTGCGTCCTATCTGTGTGTGTGTGTGTATGTGCTAATTTTATTGTTACGAAGAGATGTTTGAGATTTTAGTTATTCTTGTATGGATGGACTGCGTTTTGACTAGGTGTTTGCTTCGTTGTTTACCACGCCCATTACTATTTTTGCAACTTATGTTTTCCTGCATATTACATTTTTTGGTAAGATTTCTAATGTTCTCCTGGTAACAGCTCAGGATGTGCAGAATGAACGCTCATATTTCTGTGCAATTTCTTTTACCGTTCATGATGATAGTGAGGCTGTTTTTGCAGACGATGGTACTTCAGTTTGAAATAACTCAAATTGAATGTATTGTACCCTTCCTATGTGCAAAAACAAAAAGAAATTTTATCAGATACAAGAAACGCCAATTTCTCATAATCTCCTCAAGTATCTACTAATGAACATATATTTATATATAAATTGGAAAGCAAAACAAGGTAGTAGCAATTCTTTAAATAATGTTTGCGAGCTTTTAGTAAACACTTATCCCATTGTATTTAACCAGTCGTCGAACAACATAACAAAACTACCGCCAGCCGCAACTCACTGACGCGTTTCGACTTTCCATGATCATCATCAGAGTACAACGGCAAACTGACTATCGAGGATCAAACCGCATTGAATATATACATGGAAATCAAAGTTAGATATGCGGCTCTCACCTCTAGCAGTCTCGCATACACTGAACTTGACTGGAAATGTCAGCTGCACAATTTCTACGCAGTCACGAACATTAACTTTTCGCAGCATTCGCCATATAAACATATATAGGAAATATAATTTAAAAATAATTTATTGCGCGAGTGGTAGTATCAATTCTTTAAATCAAGTTTGCGAGCTTGAAGTAAACAGCAATCCCATTGTATTTAACCAGTCGTCAAACAACATAACAAAACTACCGCCAGTGGCAACGCAATGACGCGTTTCGACCTTCCATCAGAGTACGACGGCAAACTGACTATCGAGGATCAAACCGCATTGGATATATATGGAAATCAAAAAAATAGTAGAAAAAAACTTCAGTCTTCTTAATTAAATGCAAACCCAGAGTGTACATGAATGAAAGATTTGAATTTTCAGGTGATTAAACTCGAACTAAACCGGCCATTATCAAATTTTTTATTAAATGTCTTCTTTGCCTGCAAAAGTGAAATTTATGCAATTTGTTTTATTTGATACACATTACGAATAGGAATTTAAAAAAACTATACCAAAATTATGAAAATATATTACCTTTTCATAATTAAGTTTAAGTATGGTAGAAAGCTTCAAATCATTGAATTTTAAGCGAATAATTCTAACTAGCTTTAACGCACTAAACTTGGTGCTTACGCGTTTTATGTGGATAGCAATTGCAGCGTTAAAAATTGCTTAATATAATGAAATAATAAAAATTTCTACAAACATATCTATATTTAATTGTAACAAAATTTTTTATTTTTATGGTGACGCAATAAATAAATAAACTTCCTTAATTAGAGAAAATTCATTTTTGATGAATAAATCATAAAAAGCAATACATGCGAGTGAAAAACGTTGGTATAGGCCAAACCAGGCACTAAATGCCAAATGCCATTGATTTGTAAGAACCAACTCATAATTGGATGATGTTTTGGAGTAGAAGCAAGATGAAGTGCAATCAGCGATCGCAGCGATTCATTCAATTCACCTCAAAGAAGCAATACTGATTGTATATGAATGTTTATATATATATATATATATATATATATATATATATATATATATATATATTTCGTTACAAAATTCACCACTTTTTTAAATAAGAGAACAAAACAACGTACTTCACGTACGCACTCACAATGACAGCGATGACGCACCACATGATGTTATGCAAAAGGAGTGGTCTTAATTGCGAAAGACAAAGACTGACATAGCTAAGATGGGATTGGTTACAACAAATGTACAGTTGGGATTGAATGAACAAATATATTAACGAATCCAGAATAATGGCTGTAAATACTGGCAGAAATAAGAATTATTAATAAATTTTATTCCAGGGAGTACATTGTTTTTTTCTCATATATATATGACTAATTACTTAGTCGAACTATATTACACATACACAAAATATGAAATTAATGTTATGTGCAAACTTCTGTTAATAAATTCAAATTTATTACAATCACACGAACACTTTAATTACGCCACAGCATGCATTGTTTTTGAAATAAAAGAATGAATTTTTATTTAGTTTGCATTCATTTTGCAAAATTTTAGTGACTTTTGTGTTAATGGTGTATGAGATATGCGAATATCTGTTGACGGAGTATTTATCACGTTGAAGAACTCGTGGTTTTCCAGTTTTTGCATATACTAGTTTCTTAGTTGTGTAAGGCTTCCGTCTGTTCTCGACAATTATGCACGTCCGTTTTGCATGATCCAAGTTTTGCGAGTCGGTCTATTTTTTTACGTTGTTATAATGTTAATTTCTGTTCAAAACCAGCGACAAAACTGTACCAAGAAATTCTACTTCTTAAAGAAGTAACATTAATTGAGTCACAAAATATTAGTATTTGTTAAAAAAGTTGATATGCACAATGATAAAATTGGTTGAAGCACTGCAAAAGTGACCTTTCGAAGGAACTGTGATATATATATATATATATATATATATATATATATATATATAATATATATTTATGATGTCCATTCCTTTTTAATTAAACAGTATTCTTATAATTAGGAAAACACAAATAACAAAGTGGATAAAGGCCATTTATTTCGTGAATACTAATCATCTCTTATACAATCATACATATTTATACATTTTGGGTTTTCAATTGATTATGCTAGTGGTAACAAATCTGACTTGTTTTTACTGCTGTTTCTTGTTTTGATTAGTTGGTGAGTGTGTATGCGTCTGTGTTTGTGTTGTGTATGCGTGTTTGCATGTAAAGGTCATTCTCGCAGTATTGCGAAGTGATGTCTGAGATCTTGTCATTATTGTTTTGATAACTTGAGAATTAACCATTTGTGCGCATTGTTCACTGTTACATATACAAGTGCTATTTTTCCCGGTATAGTTGATCGTTTCACCTCGTTGCGCAAAGTTTTCACGTGGTAACAACGCCAGTGTTGATTGCAGTGTTAAACACTCACATTGTTTGGAGACTTCTGTCATCGTATGCGCCTCTGTTATTTCCACTTCAGTTTGTTGCCAATCGGATTGTACGTTTGTTGATTCTAGTCGAGGGCCTGTTTGTTCTTGGCTGGATACTAGTAGATTGTTGTTAAATTTTGTTATTCTTGGCCAGTCGATAAGAATATCATGTTGATGAAACTTTTGAATATTAAGGTAAGGCGCTTGTTGTTTTATGTTAAGTACTTCGTAGATAAATAATAATTTTTCTGATTTTGCTTTATGTAGAATTGTGAAATTGGTCGAATTGACAGGGTGCCCCGTTGCAAATATATGATCGGAAATAGCTGATTTTCCTGACGGTGGCAAGCTTTTGTTAATCAATTTCTGTGGCAAATGTTGCTGGATTCTCCTTATCAAGAGATGATTAGTATTCACGAAATAAATGGCCTTTATCCACTTTGTTATTTGTGTTTTCCTAATTATAAGAATATATATATATATATATATATATATATATATATATATATATATATATATATATATATATATAAGAACAAAACAACGTAGTCCATGGAATAACATTTATTGGTGGTATTTATTATTCCATGGGTACGTTCATTTATTCTTATTCTAAAAATGGTGAGTAGAAAATATCAATATATATGCCATATATATATATATACATATATATATATATATATTATATATATATATATATATATATATATATACACTTCATAATGTCCATTGACTTTGAAAATTACACCTTATATTTTTATTAGAAATAGAAAACAATTACAAACAATGTCGTTAATATTGATTGTCAACTAAGTGTGTGATGTGTTTGGCATTGAAAAAGGCCTCCGTAATTGGAGGCCGAAATATATGCAAAAATCATGATGACAGTGGATTCAAATATTTCGGTACGCAATCCGAAAATCAGGTAAAATGTCGTTAATGGTCGTTTTATTTAGCAAACACACAACAACACATTAAAATCAATTATTTGTATAAATTATGGGTTTCCAGTTAGTTATATTAGAGGCAACTATTCTGATTTTTAGCTTTTCTTATAGTTAGTGCTTTCTATTTATTGTGGTTTGATTTTAAATGCATATGAATATGTGCTTTATGAGTGTCTATGTGCGTGTAGGGATTATTCTCGTTGTATTAAAGAGTGAGGATTAAGTTCTGGTTATTTTTTGTTGGTGGATTGATCTTTGGCCAACTGATCACGTGTACTAACTAATGTTTCTTGGTTAGCCTTTCATTCTGGTGGAGCCTATATGGCACCCCTTTAAACACTAAGTTCCAACTAACCATCCAAAATCTGTCATTATAGGGCACTAAACACATTACACTGGTAAATTTGAACTAAAAGGGAAACCATATGAGCTACACGTAATGGAAAGTGTAACCAAGAAAGATTACTTAATTTATAGCTGAAATTGTGTATTGTGTGCGACAGAGTGTCACTGTGGTTAGAGCAACAGATTCCGAAGCAGACTTGCTCAGGTTCGAGCCCTGTCCGCGACATATTCTGGCCAGTACGTGATGAGTTTCCAATAAGGACCAAATCCTTGTATTGGATGAATTGTCTTTTCCAAACTATACAATTCTGAGTTTATACGGACAAATTTATATACGTAAGGGGTCTGGTGTATATAGCAATTCGCAACCTAGATTATAGTAGTTGTAATCACCACCCGCACAACTAATGTTCGTTTAATTATATAAAAGTTTTTACTTCGTTATGTGTTAGGTGTAAAAATATTTGCCTCGTGTTTTTTGTGTTTTGTCTTGTAATTCAATGTCAAATTGACACCTTGGTTAAAGCGCAGAATATGCGGATTGCAGTGTTGATTTCTCATAATATCGTGAAATTTTTGTCACTGCTAACGATGGTAGTCAAGACGTTTGCTCTGCTGCTATTTCTTCAGTTTTTTGCCAATCCGATCGAACGTTTGCTGAGACGTCTGCTGTGTGATTGGGCGTTCCTGAATACTAGTAACTAGTTCGACGGCTGTATGATTTGTGGAAATCGATTAAAATTTCATGTAAGTGAGACTTTTTAATGTTTCGGCCGAGAGATTGATGCTTTAGTAAGGCGTTTTGTATATGTGTAATAATTTTTCGAATTTTCTTTTTGTGAAGTTTAGAAATTCGTCAAATAGACTGGGTGTATCATTTCGCTTATATGATTCGTGATGGCTAATTTTCCTGACGTTGCCATAACTTTTTAATCAAATTCTGCACTAAAAGATGCTGAATTCTGTTGATCAATTGCTCCATCCTATGTCAAATATTTATTCTACCACATGTACAATGGAAATTGATCTTTGGCAACAAATTTCATGTTTCGATGTTTTCTGAATGTGAAGTTAATTCTTACAATGTGGAAATTCTCATGAGTGATTTGATTTAACTGCCATGTCATTTTTGAGGCAGGGAAGCCGCCGCAGAATAGTAAGCTTAGGAAACGGTTTTTGGCATTATACTCTCTAGTACCAATTGAATGCGGTCTGATGTTGATATCTCTCAAATGCTCCTGGTAGTTTTTCATTAGCAAACGTTTCCTCGAATAGCCTAACTCTTCCTCGATCTCATGATCAGAGTAGATAATCCTAATTTTGTTTGCTCGATTGCTTAATAGGTTTTTTTTCGAGATTTGGCACACTACTATTATTATTAATGTAGTGTCCAGTGATAGTGAATTTTCTTTGTATTGTCAGTATCGATTTCCTATTTCCTTCTAGAGTGAGCGGAATGTCCCGGAAGAGGCAATTGTTGTCTTTTTCTACTTTGAGAGTGAATTTGATAGCTGGATGCACTATTGGCTTGCTTGAGGATTTCCGCTGAGTCTGCTGCATCTGGGATGAGCAATAATAGATAAACTAAATAGATTTTGTCAAATATATTTTCTGGCTAGTTTGTTCAAGGTGATACATGTTTACATCTGCCAAAGGAGGTGAAATGTAGATCCCAAGAGATAGACCATTGAAGTTCCTGCAATAATTACATTCAAGTGTAAATTGCTCGTTTTATATACATGCGAATATAAGTTATTTGATACTATTAGTGTCTACGGTAAAATCTTGAAACACATTCTTGATCAAGTCACACAAGATAGTCACTGTATTTCGCGTAGGCCGCTCGCAAATAATGATGAGACATCAAACGAAACCATTTTTTTTCTAGGAGGTTCTTCCCTTTCACTTGTTGGTGTTCTTGTTTATAACCTTTCGTAGTGGTTGAAATAGTTTGCAGAGAATCTTAGCAGGTTTGACAGCTGTGTGCCAAATACTCTCAGGAAAAAATTTGGTTCATCACCTAACGAACAGAAACAGGTTGATCTGCTCTGACCACAAGATCAAGGAAGAGCTAGTTTACCTGAGGAAAAGATAGCTGATGAACAACTACTCGATGCCGTTCACTGATGCCAACTTCAGACCACGTCCCATTCGTACTACAGAGGATAAGATAAAAGGAGGTTTTCTAAAAATAAAATTTTGGAGATTACCCACCGGCCTCAATAATTGCACGGCAGTTAGATAGAATCACTAAGGAGAACATTCGAAGTGCAAAACTTACAACACATTCAGCACACCGAGAATCATGAGGTTGGATGTCCATTGCCGATTATCACCATACCATTGATAATCTAGAAATCCTCATGTTTGTGCGGTAACACATATATTGCGCGTTTGCAAAAGCAATTGATCAACAACCCCAGGATCATTTGCCGCATTGATTAAAAAAGGCCTGGCACTAGTGTAAAAATGATTGCTCGTATAAAGCACAAATTTTTGAAGTAAATTTTATAAACAAAAATTAATAAACTAGCCGAACTCCGCTTCACTGATTCATCTGATTTTTATGTTTAACCTTATGGAAAAAGATGAAATATTTCATTCAGCTTATCGGTCGTTATCTAAACACATTTTAGATATATTGTACATTTACATATATTTAGGGAAAACTTCACGTCAGTACGCGCTCTGTTTATCACTTACACACACACACTCACACACACACACATATACACACCAATCTTACAATCATGTATGTGTTATCCGTGAACAAATGTCTTCTGTTTGTCTGGACTTTAGATATGGCACAAATAAATCTGAACTTACAGATTTTGTTATATGAATTTCAATACAACTTGCTCAAAAATCGATTCTATGAAACTGCTTAAAAATCGATCTGGAACCTTTTTCGATTTGATTATTAGTTTCGGAAATTAATGTTGTTAATATTTTGGATATGTTGTCAGTTAATCAGCAATTTGTGTCAAATTGTTATTAGATATTTTTCTTATGGTTAAAATGCACCTAAGGTAAAACTGCTAATTATTAATTAGCATTATTGAAGAGAATTAATGCTTTGCATTGACAATCAGTTCTAATTTCATTGCCAACAATTATTATGCATCACATTTCCAGTTTCCGTCACACTTATTTACAAAAGGTAACGTTTTCGATTTTTTTCAGCAGAAGAATCTCTATTTTAAAACTAAATGACTTTGCGCGATTTATTTAAATTTTGTAAAGGTATTCGGGATTGTATTTCAGTCCACTTCTACAATTTTTTAGAGAAAACCATCCATTCGAGTTAGTTTGTCAGCTTCGCAGGAAAATTTACCATTGACCAAAATGATGTTGTCTCATCTTCATTCGATGAGTCACAATAAATGTTGTTAAATGTGTGTATGTATTTGTAGCCCGTAGTAGAGAACACATATTTTATAACCTTATTTACCTGGTTTAATGCGTATTTCTGAATGTTGTGGTCCGTGGAACTAAAATACATCTGTAAACGTCCCAGCTGCAAGTATATGCCGCGCTACGTTACAAAATAGTAAACAAGCCTTAGATTATGAGAGACTGTTAGAGTGGGTGGTCCTTATCAGGCGCGGAATTGCGTTCTCCGGCAAATGCCAAGAATGTTTGATAGTGTTGCAGTGTTTAGAAGTATTCCTAGACACTTGAAGCCGGCTCTGGTTGATAGCCTGTTATTTTTTCCTGTGGATGCACCGCAATAAGTAGAGTTGTCGAAACCAAAGAGGTGAGGTGCTGTTCGAAAGCTCAGAATTGTCTTGTTGAATATCTGCGACAAGACCGTGGTGGCTGCCACATGTAGAAGTCCGATTAATAGATAATCGATCACGTATGACAAGTTGTTCAACAGTTAATTACTGTTTGTTGCGGAGAACTAATATATATATGCAAGTATGTATTAGGTGTTGCGAACCTAGTAACAAATTAGTTCAGTTGTGACCAGAAGGATAAACCAAATGCAGCATGAACGGAAAGTATAATTTCATGAACATTCGTTTCGTGTTGTTCAACAACAAGAAGATTGGCGTGACTGAAGTTCAAGTGACAAGGTGACACAGCGTGCTAAAAGCAATCCAGAAGTCAACGTAGGTAAACAGTCAAGCAGAGAGAGCACCAGCAATCACATGTGGCGAATAGAGCGGACATGTCAAGTGTGTCAAGTGAGTTTGCATGGTAAATGCACTGTGCTTATATAGATGTGCAAGTGCAACATCGCACGCCATTGGTCAACTGCATATTTCGCTTGTTTTAATTGGTACTGCGTAATGAAATTTGAATTTCATTTTGGCAATATGTGGGCGAATTAGTCTGAGCTGTTACAAATCTATCATTCATTTGAATAATTACCTACCAAAACCGTTGCTACTAACCGATATTCATGTGAAAAATTTATGCATTATTCAGCTGAAAGTTTGTCATGATGGCACTTCATCAAATTATCTCTGCAACTTCCTTACTATTTGGAAGTGCTATCTAAAAAATAAGGTTTCCCAAAGTTTACATGTTGTTAAATTTTTCAGTTTTGATTTAAAATGTCTAATACTCGCATGCACTAGAGCTTAATTTCGCTTAATTTAGACAATTTTATCTCGTAATTTAAAATTTTAATGAAAAAACTTTCTGAACGGAATTAATTTACTAAATTGATTGTTGCATTGAGTTGCAATATGAGATTAGTTTTTGGCTTGTGATAAGAATTAATTTTACGTAGGAAAAACTTTTTTTACTCAAAATGGCTACCGTTATACTTGCTGCAGATATGTCAATGTAGAGCCTTGTTTACGACAATGTAAACGAATTTCCTCATTAGTTATCATTAACATTTATTTAAAACGGTCCTACGAGTTTGTTGATGGTTAATTATCTGGTCGGTTTTGTTTGTTTTGATGTGGTTGCAGTACTGTACATGCGAGGAGGTGATTCATATTTAACGAATAAGTACTGCTCAAGATCTGGTTACTTCTTATCAGATAACATTTGTCTTGATTCCCTTTTCGCTTTTAGGTAATTGAATATCATATAATCCGCTTGGAGGTTTAGTAATTCTGCATTTCTGCTGTGCATGTACGTACGTTCGCGTCTGGATTAATTATTATTAAACGAACATTGGTTGCGCGGGTGGTGATAACAATTATTATAATCAAGGTTGCGGTCTTGATATAAACACCTGACCCATTAATTACTTACATATGTCAGTATAAACTAAGAATTGTATAGTGTAGAAAAGGCAATTCATCCAGTAGACCGGTTTCGTCCTTATTGGGAACTCATCAAGTACTGGCCAGAATTTGCCGCGGACAGGATACGAACCTGGGCACGTCTGCTTCGGAATCTGGTGCTCTAACCACTGAGCTATCCTGCCGCACACTACACTACACACAATTTTCAGTTATATACTAACTAATGTAACTTGGTTAGTCAATTTTTCCTTTAGGTGGAGCTCATATGGCATCCATTTAGACCCAAAGTTCCAACTAACCATGCCCAATCTGTCATTACTGAACAGACACCACATTACATGGGAAGTGGTATTGAAATGAACATTTATATAATTAAACGAACATTGGTTGCGCGGGTGGTGATAACAATTATTATAATCAAGGTTGCGGTCTTGATATAAACACCTGACCCATTAATTACTTACATATGTCAGTATAAACTAAGAATTGTATAGTGTAGAAAAGGCAATTCATCCAGTAGACCGGTTTCGTCCTTATTGGGAACTCATCAAGTACTGGCCAGAATTTCCGCGGACAGGATACGAACCTGGGCACGTCTGCTTCGGAATCTGGTGCTCTAACCACTGAGCTATCCTGCCGCACACTACACTACACACAATTTTCAGTTATATACTAACTAATGTAATTTGGTTAGTCAATTTTTCCTTTAGGTGGAGCTCATATGGCATCCATTTAGACCCAAAGTTCCAACTAACCATGCCCAATCTGTCATTACTGAACAGACACCACATTACATGGGGAAGTGGTATTGAAATGAACATTTATATAATTAAACGATCATTGGTTGCGCGGGTGGTGATAACAATTATTATAATCAAGGTTGCGGTCTTGATATAAACACCTGACCCATTAATTACTTACATATGTCAGTATAAACTAAGAATTGTATAG
This sequence comes from Eudiplozoon nipponicum, assembly GCA_029291075.1. Lineage (NCBI taxonomy): Eukaryota > Metazoa > Platyhelminthes > Monogenea > Mazocraeidea > Diplozoidae > Eudiplozoon > Eudiplozoon nipponicum. The sequence goes on from JAQBSW010008768.1 coordinate 31,222, forward strand.
TGTAGAAAAGGCAATTCATCCAGTAGACCGGTTTCGTCCTTATTGGGAACTCATCAAGTACTGGCCAGAATTTGCCGCGGACAGGATACGAACCTGGGCACGTCTGCTTCGGAATCTGGTGCTCTAACCCCTGAGCTATCCTGCCGCACACTACACTAAACACAATTTTCACTTATATACTAACTAATGTAACTTGGTTAGTCAATTTTCCTCTAGGTGGAGCTCATATGGCATCCATTTAGCCCCAAAGTTCCAACTAACCATGCCCAATCTGTCATTACTGAACAGACACCACATTACATGGGGAAGTGGTATTGAAATGAACATTTATATAATTAAACGAACATTGGTTGCGCGGGTGGTGATAACAATTATTATAATCAAGGTTGCGGTCTTGATATAAACACCTGACCCATTAATTACTTACATATGTCAGTATAAACTAAGAATTGTATAGTGTAGAAAAGGCAATTCATCCAGTAGACCGGTTTCGTCCTTATTGGGAACTCATCAAGTACTGGCCGGAATTTGCCGCGGACAGGATACGAACCTGGGCACGTCTGCTTCGGAATCTGGTGCTCTAACCGCTGAGCTATCCTGCCGCACACTACACTACACACAATTTTCAGTTATATACTAACTAATGTAACTTGGTTAGTCAATTTTTCTCTAGGTGGAGCTCATATGGCATCCATTTAGCCCCAAAGTTCCAACTAACCATGCCCAATCTGTCATTACTGAACAGACACCACATTACATGGGGAAGTGGTATTGAAATGAACTTTTATATAATTAAACGAACATTGGTTGCGCGGGTGGTGATAACAATTATTATAATCAAGGTTGCGGTCTTGATATAAACACCTGAACCATTAATTACTTACATATGTCAGTATAAACTAAGAATTGTATAGTGTAGAAAAGGCAATTCATCCAGTAGACCGGTTTCGTCCTTATTGGGAACTCATCAAGTACTGGCCAGAATTTGCCGCGGACAGGATACGAACCTGGGCACGTCTGCTTCGGAATCTGGTGCTCTAACCAATGTTCGTTTAATTATATAAATGTTCATTTCAATACCACTTCCCCATGTAATGTGGTGTCTG
>JAQBSW010008769.1:0-32318 GCA_029291075.1 Eudiplozoon nipponicum
GTGAACCCTGTTACCCCACTGCACTGGCCGTTCTCGAGGCGCAGTACATGGGTTTTGCTGACGCTTATACGCCGTATTCGTCGGAGCTGGAGTCCTTATATACTGACTTTGCTTCCAGGCCACTGGCTGTTGCCTTCTGTCGTGGAAGAATTCCAGTACGGTACGTCGCTCCTGCCAGATGTTGTAACTGGACCCATGCGTGGAGATGCAGCTGCCACTTTGTTTGTCATCATGGCCGAACTTTGAAGAGCCTGAAGTCTCTCTTCAAGGCCTCCCTGGGCGCTGGATATTGCACCGTATCTGGTAGGATCCAGCAGCATGAACATGATGGCTTCATGTGGTTGCAAGCCGGGTAAAGACTCGGTAAGCTTCGAGAACCACCGCTTGATACGTGCCATGGTATTGTAACGACACAAATTAATGGCCGACATATTGCGTAAATTAAATTCAATTTTATTTACGTTGCACCAATGAGAAAAAAGCGAAACTTGCCGTTTAACCAATAGTGTGCAAGTAGGCATGGCATGCTATTTAAGCACGGCAATTTACCATGCAAGTCAGTTGTTGCATTTGCATTCTGCCTTGCGTCACGCGTGTGCGTTCTGTCGGCTGTCAATACCTACGCTGGTGATTTGATAGTTTCACCAACAATTGGCTACATCCGTGACTCATCTTGTTGCGGTATAACCAGCGAGACGAGCCAATTAATTGCAGAACCTGAACGACGTTATCCACATCGTGATTACAACACGAACAACAACAACCAGAGTCCACCCAAGGCTCTAGAACATCTTCACACTCTGAATCAATTCAGGAGAACGCATTACCAGGCCCTCTTAAGGGCCCCCTATCAGTAACAAATCTCTATTCAGAGCACCTTAACCGAGTTTGTAACGTCGTACGGCATTTACTTGAAGCCGGGGCGTTTACAAAATTGGCGACCGCGCCAGGATATTGATTATTGTTCTGATTTTTTTGGTATAAATAAAATTGACTTCCTTTTTCATTTATTTGGGATAAAATAGATTAACATTTGCGTTTTCTTTACCCTAATCGTGGTCTTCTGGGAATTTTGTTGGGTGTATATTCGTGGATTTGTGTTGAATTTTTTTGGGGGATATAATAATAATACATTGGCATCAAAGGCCAACGGGGCCTCTGTTCATCTTTCCTACGTACAAAACGGCACCGTACGTACTCGACAGGCTCAATTGCGGATTTTTGGAAGAAGTTACTGTGACGTGCTTTTGTTCTGCGCTCATACACCTGTGGAAGCTTTTTGTGGGTAAGCGTTTCGTTAAAGTATATTTATATATTTTCATATTGCTTATAAATTTATGCTTTTAAGATCCCGTAAGATTGTTAGAATGTCAGGTCCAATTTTAGATATTGATGTTCCTGTTTGGGATGGAGATAGTGAGCTATTCTTTATGCGCGTAGACTCCGCTTTCTCCCCGTTTCCTGATTATGACAGTCATCAAAAACTGTCGAAGGTTTTTGCTAAACTACCTTCTGAATTGCAGCGACGGATTTATCCTAAGCTTGAGGCCATTAGGAAGCTACCTAATCCCATTTTGGGCCTACAAAACGAGGTAGAATCCTTGCTTGGGCCCACGGAAACTGAGCAGATAATAAACAAATATGCGCAGTTAGACATGCCAAATCTTGGCCCCATCGAAATACTGAGGGAATTACGGAAACGTTGGTATAAAACCAACATTTCTGACCATGAGGCTAAGGTTGTTTTTATTAACAATCTTCCCCAAACATTAAAACTCTTTGCCAGACAGCTCCCCAACACTCTCTCTATAGATGACTTATCTGAGAGATGTGAGTTAGAATATAGGGTTTTGGAACCCAAAGTGAATCCATCATCCTTTTCTTCACCCCCGCAAGATGATAGACTCTCCTCTTTAGAGAGGACAGTGGCGAACATGGCCAAAGTTCTAGAAGGATTGGCCATTACCAAATCCGAGCTAAATCAAGTGAATGCTCGACCAAAATTCGTTTCCAAGTCAAATTATAATGGTAGGCGGCGATCGAGATCTCCGCAATCCTTCAATAAGTATGCCCCAAAGAACTGGTGTTATAACCACCAGAAGTTTTTTATGCTTGCCAAGTTTGTCTTTGTCGTTCCGAAGAATTTCCGAATGAGTGTCAATTTCCACAGCTGACGGAAAGGACAACAGACCGCAGGCACAAGGGTGCATCAGTATCGGGAAACGTCTGGCGCAGGAAGTAGAAGACCGTACTTTCTGCACATCAACGGCATCAACGGCGCTACAGGGAAGAAGCCAACTACAATCCGACATCCCTGTCGACTCTTTTCGTCCACGCCGAATTTTTCACATAGAGAACCAAACAGACAATGCCGGTCGCAATCACCAGCCTACTTGTTTGCATGACCCGGCCAAACAGCCCAACGAACTTCTGCACCTTCTTGATTTCAAAACTGGCGAAGAGTTCATCGTAGACACAGGTGCGGCAGTCTCAGTTCTCAAAGGTGATTCAATGGCCGAGATGTCGCTAGGCGTTCTTCTCGCAACAGCTACAGGCGAGCCCATACCAACTTATGGCTGCCAATACCGCACACTCAACATAGGTCTACGACGTGAATTTTCCCACAACTTCATCATTGCCAAGGTCTCACATAATATAATAGGCCTTGATTTCCTTCTAAAATTTCGGCTCATTGTTGATCTTGCCAATCAAAAGATCATCGACCCCTCCACCGGACTTGAGCAAAGCTTTTGGACACTTGCCTCCGAGCGTTTGGAGTTACAGGTCATTCAGCCAACCCCAGTGCATCATTCAGCAGAGATATCAGCAGCTCTTCGAAAATACAAATCGCTTTTCGATCTTAACAAGTCAGAGCTACGAGTCTCCAACACGATGCATCATATCGTCACAGAAGGACAACCTATTGCACTCAAGAAGCGACCACTGGCTCCTGCTAAGCTGAAAGCTGCCCAAGAAGAATTCTCAAGGCTTTTGGAAGAGGGAATCATCAGACCATCGAAAAGTTCATGGGCGTCACCACTGCACTTAGTCTCTAAATCAAACGGATCGTACAGAGCCTGTGGAGACTACCGTAAGCTAAATTCAGTGACAAAATCTGATGCATATCCTATTCCAAATATCAACACTTTACTTGAAAAACTCAACGGCAGCAATTTCTTCTCAGTGATTGACCTCAGACAAGCGTACCATCACATCCCGGTAGCACCAGAGGATATCGAGAAAACTGCAGTCATCACTCCATTTGGCCTTTTTGAATATCTTTACATGCCTTTTGGACTTAAGTGTGCTACTCAGACATTTCAAAGATTCATGGACAACATACTTCGCGACGACTCTGCTTATTGTATGTCATATCTCGATGACATTATGGTATTCAGTCCAGATCTAGAATCTCATGCGAAACATCTACGAAATGTCCTCTCACGCTTATCCAACCACGGACTCAAGATCAACTGTGACAAGACGCAGATTGCAACTTCATCCGTCGACTTCTTAGGGCATCGTATCACGGCCCAAGGTATTCAACCGTTGCCGTCAAAGACGAATTCAATCAAGAATATCAAGTCACCAAGGACTGTGAGCGAGTTGCAGAAAATCCTGGGAGTACTAAACTATTATCGCAAGTTCCTTCCGGGCCTTTCAAAACAACTTTATCCTTTGTGCAGGCACCTGCGGAACCGAAAAGGACTTAGCAAGAATTCCATCATTGCTTGGTCATCCGAAGACGAGGAATTACTTCGACTTGCCATCAACTCGTTAGCAAATGCCACAATGCTAACGCATCCAGATTTTGAAAAGCCATTTCTACTCACGACAGATGCTTCTGAATTCGCTATTGGAGCCACGTTGGAACAAGAGATCGACGGAGTTCGGAAGCCTATCAGTTTCTACTCGCGTACTCTCCAACCAGTAGAAACGAGGTACGACACTTTCGGCCGAGAACTTCTCGCCATCCACGACGCAGTGCGCCATTTTATCAGCATCATTGGCAGTAGCAGATTTGTTGTTTTCACAGATCATGCACCACTAGTTAGCGCACTTCGAAACGCAACTTCATCTATCGCCAAGTACCCTGCCAGAGTGGAAAGACAGCTTTCTCGTCTAAGCGAATGGCAATTTGACGTCTTTCACGTCAAGGGCAAACAGAACTTCATTGCAGATGCCCTGTCCAGGCCAGACGTCTCTCTACAACCACCTTCGCCGTCACCATTCACTGTCAACTCCGTGGCACTCAGTGAACCTGCACTAACGCCAACTCTCCTGCGAACTGAACAACGCGGTGACATTCACATTCAAAGATCAATAGCCCGTCACCCAACCAAGTTCATATGCCGTCTGTGGGAAGGCTTACCAATTGTTTACTTCACGGGTACGCAGCCCAACAAGCCAGTTCTGCCGACCAGCCTTCAGAGAAAAGTTTTCGATTCAATTCACTCAATTTCTCACCCAGGAAGCCAAGCGACTGTCCGACTTCTTACAGATCGTTTCTGGGGTCACAGACTTAGGCAGAATGTTAAACGATGGGTCTCAGAGTGTGCAATTTGTCAGAAAAACAAGATCACACGACACACTCGTTCTAAGTTGCAACATTTTCGATCTACTTCTCGCCTAGCCATCGTCCACATCGACATAGTTCATCTGACAAAGGTTCAAGGTTTCAGCTACCTTCTAACTATGATCGATAGATTTACACGGTGGCCTGCGGCATTACCTCTTGGCACCATTTCTGCAGACGAAGTAACTAACGGTTTTATCTCTGCATGGATATCCAATTATGGTGTTCCCAATGAGGTCATCACGGACAGAGGCACTTGCTTCTCATCTGATCGTTTCAAAACCACCTTGCGGTACATGGGATGCATCTTACGCCAGACGACTGCCTACCATCCCCAAGCTAATGGTATGGTAGAGAGAATGCATAGGGAACTCAAAGCTGCTTTAGCATCCTCGTCCATTAATGGCAACTGGGTCGATGCACTACCTTTAGTTCTGCTTGCCATGCGTTCCCGTACTCGTGAATCCATTAAAACGTCTGCGTCACAACTCTTGTATGGCATGGATCTACGCCTGCCTAGTCAGCTCCCACGTCTACTACCGGCACAAGATGACCCACAAGACGAAGCTACCCGCCTTCGACTTCATTTCGGTAACATGTCTGAACAGCAGCCGAGACACACGCCTCGTCCAGTCTTCGTTCACCCACAGCTCCACAGCTGCAAGAGAGTACTCGTTCGCAACAATAATGCTGTTGCACCACTACAACCAAAGTATCGCGGTCCTTACCCGATTTTGCTCAGACAACCAAAATACTTCATTATTATGCAAGGCGCTACACCGACATCAGTAAGCATAGACAGGTTGAAACCGTTTATCGAACCACCTGATCCTGAGAGCGTTCAACCTTCTACACACGTCTCAGGCTCCGTCTGCCCACAATCTCAATATCCTGCTTTGTATAACGCGTAATTGATTTTTTTAAACATTAACATTAACTATCAAAATTTTTTAACCTTACGTTATTTTTCGTATTTGTCTCACGTGGCATAACCAGCTGTTCTTAGCTAACAATTGTGTAGCATTTTTGAACAGTTCTTTGGTATTATGCCATCTCTGAGGCAATGTTCGTGTACATATTTTTATGCAGTTACCTTTGATTTTAATGTATATATTTTTACATTATAATGTATTTCTCACACATGACATTACACTGCCTATTTTGGTATGACCAGCTACTTAGAGCTAACGCTTTCGTGTAGCAACACTAAGTAGTGATCAGCTTCATATCATGGTACAGGCCACTTTCAATGCATATCTCAACTTTATCAATTGCACAAAGACCACTCTACAAATGTCATGACCACAACGTCGAGCACTCTAGCTCCTTTGGTCGTATACAAACACATTGACAACGATCCAACCTGCTTAGGTTTTAACTTAAACCTGGCAAATTCAGAGGCGATTTACCTCGAAATCTTCACGCTGCGGCTCCCAAAACTTACACTGCTCTATTTTGCCTCACGTGGTATGACCGACCACTAGAGCTAACAATTTGTGTAGCAATTCCTAGTGGTTACCTGGCATCATATCATTGTTGAAGCAACCAACAAGCATATTTAAGCCCAGCACTTATGGTTCATCATAGCTCTTGGTTCGAACTCTGTCATGCATTTCTTATCTAGCCTCGCAGAGAGGAATTTTTTTCCTTTTTTTCAGAGAGGAAAGTGTTGTAACGACACAAATTAATGGCCGACATATTGCGTAAATTAAATTCAATTTTATTTACGTTGCACCAATGAGAAAAAAGCGAAACTTGCCGTTTAACCAATAGTGTGCAAGTAGGCATGGCATGCTATTTAAGCACGGCAATTTACCATGCAAGTCAGTTGTTGCAATTGCATGCTGCCTTCCGTCACGCGTGTGCGTTCTGTCGGCTGTCAATACCTACGCTGGTGATTTGATAGTTTCACCAACAATTGGCTACATCCGTGACTCATCTTGTTGCGGTATAACCAGCGAGACGAGCCAATTAATTGCAGAACCTGAACGACGTTATCCACATCGTGATTACAACTCGAACAACAACAACCAGAGTCCACCCAAGGCTCTAGAACATCTTCACACTCTGAACAATTCAGGAGAACGCATTACCAGGCCCTCTTAAGGGCCCCCTATCAGTAACAAATCTCTATTCAGAGCACCTTAACCGAGTTTGTAACGTCGTACGGCATTTACTTGAAGCCGGGGCGTTTACAAAATCCATCGGCATCTCACCCATTAATGGTTTCAGGCTGTATAATTCTAAGAACACTTCCTGAGGCCTCGCCCGGAAATGATCCAACACGCGTCTTTTGTACTCTTCATACGTGAGGTCAACCGGCAATTCCAATTGGACTGCTACTGTCCGTTCCACTAATTCCTGGACAGCCACACGCACAATAGGTGCTTCCAATGTAAATTCTGCTTTTATCATTGGGCTGACTGCTTCATTCTTATACGGGCGCTTCTGCGAGGAATTTCTGTTGAAATAATGTCTGCCCTAGATAAGACCATTTGTTCATTATTTGTCTTAAAGGTGGCTATTGCCACACTGACCATGTGACAAAATGTTTAATATCTAATGCATAATCTGAAAAAATAAATCAGGATTCAGGTACAAAAAATAATTGAGGCGTCTGTTTCAAACATAGCAAGCATGGCATGAATGCAAGATAGAAATAAATGTATAAAATATTTTTCAACTTCATATTTGTACGTATTTTTACATAAAATATGCTTACGAGCAACAAATTCCGAATCATTAATATGCATTAATGTTCAAACAGGTCAAATTTTGTGAACCTTAGCATATATTTAAATCCATCTTGTTGCTAGCATTTGCCAACTCGTCAACCGTAGTGATACTAGGTACTGACACAATAGCCATAGTTTTGTTACCCTTTACAGGATTGGTATATATATATATATATATATATATATATATATATATATATATATAGTGGGTGATGAGTCGCCAGTAAGCACGAAACGAATGTGCACATGATCATACCTTCCGCTTAAGCTGTCTTTAGTTTACTTTTCTGATCATATTTGAACGAAACTGTTACTATGTGCTTCACACATAATGCAAAACTGCATATATGTTGTTTCCCTGCCACAAGCAGTATCAAAAATATCATAGTCCAGATGAAAACTATATCAACAGTAAGAGTGCTGTTGCAAAAATAATACATCGTCACTTACCGTGAATTCGTTTTAACACTGTAGGCCATAGACTTATTCTGGAGGGTAGGAGTTTTGTGAATGGCTGCTGTTTGGCATTCACCCAGCACCTAAAAACGAAATTTGGAGTGGGATGTACAAGTAATTACCATCCATGTACTAGGAACGTTGGAATAACTGCGAAAAAATGTTAGATCGAAATCGTGTAAAATCATACCTCCGCCTTTTCAGTCAGGCAAATTGTGAGTACGTATGCGAAAAGTAAGAGCTTACATATTATATCTCATTGATGAAGCTTTAGTTAAATAAAGATAAAATTTCTATTAAAAAATCGATAATATTTTTTAATACATAGAAGAATTTTGTTCTGGTGTCTTACAAATGGGTGATAGTAAATATTTAAATTAAGGTTTCAATCTTGATATAAACACATGTCCCATTATTTATACATATTTGTCAGCATAATCAGAGCGTTGTATAATTTTGAAAAGACAATTTACCCAGTAGTCCGATTTCGTTTACGTACTGTCTAAAATTTGACGCGCACAGGGCTCGAACCTGGGCACGTCTGCTTTGGAATCTGGTACTCTAGCCACTGAGCCACCATGCCGCACACTTTACACAATGTTCAGTTATATACTAACTAATGTTTCTTGGCTAGCTTTTCCTTTAGGTGGAACCTGTATGGCATACCTTTCGATCTAAAGTTCTAAATAACCATCCAAATCTGTCATTATACAACTGACACGTCGCTAACTGTTGATGTGTTTTTGAATTGAACATTTATTTAAGGAAATGAATACGTATATTCGGACTTCATATTCTCCAACATCGTATAATGTGGAAAATGAAATTCATCTGGTAGACCGGTTTCGTCCTTATTCAACTGCTATTTACATCAAGATCGCTACCTTGATTTAAATACGTAATCACCGCTCGCGCAACCAATGTTCGTTTAATCAAATCATCCGTAAACTGCTTAGGTGCTTTAGATTGAGTATGAAGGTGCAGAAGTGAAAGTAATTCATCATGATCTGAAGCATAAATTAATGTATTGATATTGAAAGTGATAATACCAATGATTGTGATGGTCAAGCCAACGAAGACGACATTAAGATGATTTAATAATAATAATAATAATAATAATAATAATAATAATAATAATAAAAAAATAATAATAATAATAATAATAATAATATTAATAATAATAATAATAATAATAATAATAATAATAATAATAATAATAATAATAATAATAATAATAATAATAATAATAATAATAAATAATAATAATAATAATAATAATAATAATAATAATAATAATAATAATAATAATAATAATAATAATAATAAAATATTAATTATAATAAACTATATTCTGAGCTGCCATTTCAAATGACGATTTTATAACTAGCTATACCTATTCTTAAGATAACGATAAAAAACAAACACTAATGATAAAAGTAAGTATGTATTAGGTATTTCGAACCCAGTAACAAATTAGTTCAGTTATGACCAGAAGGATAAACTAAAGGCAGCATGAACGGAAAGTATAATCTCATGCACATTCGTTTCGTGCGTACTGCCGACTCATCAGTAGGAGCCGGTATTACGCCCTTTAACCACTATGTATTTTGGTCAAGAATGTGGGATGCTTTAAATCAAGTTTGCGAGCTTGAAGTAAACACCAAACCCATTGTATTTAACCAGTCTACGAACAACATAACAAAACTACCGCCTGCCGCAAGAATGTGAGATAATAGGACGGTACAATCTCCTAGAATAATTTTTTCGATAGAGACAATATCGATACATGTGTGGATTGTGATGCTTATGACGAAATAGTTTTCGGTATTTTCTTTTATTTTAATAATTAATAAGACAATAACTCTAATGATGACGACGAATTTTTTCTTGATTAAGATAATTATGATAATTACATTGATTCATATGAAAATTGCTATTTTGTTTTATTACTAATTATGGCGGGTACGACCCATGTTGGTATTAGTGGCAACAATGCATGCAATGATAGAAATATCAGTCTAATTGAATGCGATTATGATAACAAATACAAATATTATTAAGATGTAGTAATTATACGGATAATCTGAATGTTTTTTTCAATGTTACATCGACATATGGCTATAGGTGCTTAATTTCCGCATCAACTTCGCCCCTTTGCCTAGGTTTTTGCTAGATACGTTTCTAACGTTCACATGTGCATTAATTTTTATGCGAATAGTAACATATGTGAGAAAAGTGATTTTGTGCGTTTGCTTAAACACGTTTCCCAGTATGCTTGCATATGTGTATGTAGGCATAAACGCATTAAATCATATAAATTACCGGCTTGTTGTTTTACATATATTCATTGGATTAAAGTTTATTGGCGGGGTTCCGATCATATATATATATATATATATATATATATATATATATATAATTATTGATTTAAGGACTTATAGCAGGATTTGGATTATATATATTCTGTCGGCATGAACTAAAGATTATATATTGTAGAAATAGAAATTCATCCCGTAGACCGGCTGTGTTCACTTCGGGTACTCATCAAGCAATGTCGTCAATTTGCCTTGAACGGAGCTTGAACCGGGACGTCTGGGACTCTATCCACTGTGCCTCATATGCTGCATACTTCACACGATGTAAAGTCATATACTAATTTATGATTTAGATTAGCATATACGTTAAATAGAAACTATTTGAAATCCCTAAAAACTTGAAGATTCAACTAGACTTCCCGATATGTCATTATACAAAAATAACAAGAAACCAAGTTATATATATATATATATATATATATATATATATATATATACATATATATAAGCTAATACAATATAGACAATGCGGAATACACGTGGTCTATGTTAATCCAATAAAATTTAAAGCCGCAAAACTAAAATAAGAGAAACCATCCTTAGCCAAATAATCTTGGTGACTACTCGAGATATTTCATCATCTTTAGTCAGCTTGCCGTGATGCTCTAATGTTGACCATGGGAGGTCAAAATTTGCCAGTTCGTATGACTGACGATTGTTTTGCTTTTTTCTGCAACTGGTTAATTAAAATGGGATTAGTGCTTATCTTAAATTTACATATATGGTTTAGAGAAATATTATCACTAACCATGCGAGCAATGGAATTTTGAATATATATCTTTCGTACGCGAATCGCAAACTGCAAAAATGTTTTGTTCGTTAACACTAAGAAATTTAGCAGCTGAAATTTCCAGTCTAGAACAAATTATGCTAGAATACCAGGGTTAAGACTCCTATATTTGATTTTATACACAAAATATATGTATCGCAGTTTGATTCTATTTAATCTGTTTGCTGTCGTGCTCTGATGTCAGCAATTGAAGATCCTAATGAGTCAGCACGTGTAAATGTTGGTTGTCTTGCTAGGTTGTGTGAATATTTTAATTAAATGGAATTTTAGATTATCCCCTTTTCACAAAATAGGGTTTTTTAAAGTTTTTATCGCCACCCGCGTTTGCAATGATTGTTTAATTAAGCATAAGTTAAAATACCAAAACTGTTGAGCACAAACCAAACAGGTACAACTAAATGCCTGTTCACATCTATAATTATCACTTATATTCGTGGCTGTATTTAAAAAAATAGCACAGTAACAACAACATTTAACTGTTATAATAACACAGCTTGTTATGAAGACTATTTCATTTAAAGAATCAGATAACTTATATTTCATTTGGACATTTAACAGCTATCCGGAATTTCGATATCGAAACGTTAAAATTTGTTCGTCTCCCCAAAACCAGGTGAAAATTAAATCACACATGGCCAGGATGTTGTGACGATACTGATTAAACAATCGATACATTAATAGTTTTGCCAGTTGCCTCATTAATTTACACAGAAATGTTGCTACTTTTAATGCAAAATTAAAGTAAATATCTAGTTGCCTAGGTAATTGCATAGAATCTGTCGCAATTAATCCACAATTAAAACTAATTAATCCTGGTCATAAAAAAGCTACAATATGGCCATTTCTATTTGTAATTTATAAATAAAATTATTTTTTGGCTCGGATTTGACCGCATTTTTCTTGTGCGGGACAATTGTTAGCACTCATAGGTCGGCAAAATCTTGAACCTTTTATCTTTTCAGATGATGTAATTTTTGGCCTCAGTTGATGGGTTCTCACTTGTCCCTTCTCCTTTAAGCCTTCAATTAGCTGATTTTCTGAAAGCGCTTTAGGATCAAGATCCGCCAAAATAACAAGAGATAATGTTTTCAGGCTAACACTACCAATGAGTTAATAGTAAGGTTATTAGCAATCATGCAGTTTCGTGCTTTTGATTTGTCGACAATTGAGCCATTTCCGGCTATCTTCATCAGGTGCGTATTTATTATTTATCCGCAGAACAAATCACAAATTACAAATTTAGTTTAAATTTCTCTTGACCGTGAATATTGAGCGCCCTCCTGATGAGTGATGCTGGAAATAGTACAGTTAAAATTTGTGGCTGTGACAAGCCTCAAGCAAAAAATATCCTATATATCGCTTTCTGCGGAGAATTAATTAATATGCTGTTACGTCTTAATTATCGCGTGTCTAAAAAGGCTTCACCACTATTAAAATTAATTATTTTACCAAGTGCATTAAAATAATCAAATCACTAATTTCAAGGTGTACGTCGTGAGTTTTATTATCAAAATAATTTCTCTCATCTTGGACAAACTGCTTCAATCCTTTAATTTATTTCTTATTGTATCTATATATATTTCAACACGTATTAAATGAATTTCATCGTAATTACTATGCTCATACTTTGGTTGGGTAAGTTACTCAGCTTTCTCTCTGGACCTCGCTTATTTTACATTATAGTTTAATTAACCTTTTAATTGTAGTAAAATATTGGTTACTTACCTTGGCACGATTTTACAAATGCTGCAGTTTTATTAATTCGATTTCGCCTTAGCCACTGGGGTCACCCTTTATTACATCATTCCACATGGTAAGTAATGGGCATTTAGTTTGATGCGTGTAAAAGTTAAAATGAAATTGAGCGACGCGCTCATATTTGGTGAAATTACAATTATTATGATATGACTCAGTCGTATGTATTAAAGGAACGATTTAAATAAAATTTCTCACGTGAAAATTTTCCGCTGTAAAGAAAATCTTGGACGTAAAAGGTGCAAGTCACAAAATAGATTAGTTAATGAATATAACTTTTGTATTTCATATTAATAATGTCTTCAAGATGATTTATCGTTTTCTCTGAATTTCTCTTAGTAACGTTTCTGGTAGGAGTTATAATATGCTGGCCAATATCATTTTAATCATTTGGATTTCTCAGGATAATTTAACATTCCGAGATCGCAATACTCGGTGAAATCAATTAGCCTTTGTCTATTTTATTCTTAATGCTGAATTCCATCTGAAAAGGTTGAAAAATTTTCCCAAGTATGATGGGATAGTAAATGAGAAGGCACCGATTTCTGGTTTTAAATTCGAGTTTCATTTTGGCTAGCATTCATATTGACTACAGAGTATCTGCTTTAACCCTCCAAAGTTATTTCTGCACTCCCTCACTTCAAAGCCATACACCACATTGAATTACGTAACAGAAATTTAATCTCAAAGTAGTCACTGCATTAAGCCGCGTTCAAATGTAATGCAAATCTTGTTAGTGGCCATTTTGCATATATTACGGCTGCAGGATAAAAGGAAATATTTCCCCAGAAGAATGGAACTTTAAAAAATTAAAAGGATGAAATAAAAACATGTCTTTAAAACCTTTTAGAAGAAGCCTATAATTTGACCCATATTTCGGATACTAGCTGCAGTATTTTCATGCAGAATAAGAGTGTATGTGTTTTGAAGTAACATTATCCATCGAATCGATGCGGCAGTATGGCTCAGTGGTTAGAGCCACAAATTGCAAAGCAGACCTTACACGGCTCGAGCCCTGTCGGCTACAATTTATGGACAGTACGTGAAGAGTTACAAATAATTACCAACCCGATCTACTGGATGACTTATGCAATGCTTGGTTTATACTGACATATGTATGCATATAATGTGATTGGTGGTTATATCAATATTGAAACCTTGATTTAACTAATTGCTATCAGCGCCCGCGCAACCAATATTGGTTTAATTTCATAATAAATCGGTTTCGTTTTCTGATTTCAATGTGCACGTATGATTTATATGCTATTGCTGTAGAAAAAAATTTTAAAAGTAGACATTTAATGTATTTCTTAGTTAAAATTCAGTTATTGTATAATTTTAGCTTGTCGGTCATATTTTACAGCAATAAATAAGAAAACATTTTCGGTTGAACTTCCTTTAGATGATATCATTTTAATTATTTTTATCCTACGGAAGACCTGTATATTAAATGGAGTTATGCGTGTAAGTGAATTCGACCTACCTTTAATATTTTCATACATTTATAAAGTCTTCATTTATATGTATATCACCTGCAATAAGTTTTGTTTTGTTACTACTGAAAACAATGTAAAATGCAGGAAAATGACTACAACCTGTCCATTTTTAGCCATAAATTAAGGAGCAACGCGGACTAAAATGTTTTTATGTAGACGAATAACACAGATTTGATAAACATGAATTCGGTTTGAGGAATAACGTCAGAATATTTTTTAATCAGCCTTGCTGACAAATGTAGGTGTATACACACTGGTGACCTAAGATAAAGAGCATAACATAACATAAACAATTCAATTAATAGACTTTGGCTGCTTCCGTATTGGACAAACCCTCAATATTAAAACATGAAAATTTCGGAAAGGAAAGGAATAAACGAGTAATGGGTTCCGAGCTAAATAGTTCGTCCATTACACTACTTGATACGCGTGATGTTTTGCAATAGAGATGTGAATGTAATGGTCGTGCGTTCTTTGATTGCGCAACGCGGTACTGTCTACTATTTAGGTGTTTCTTAATAAGAAAAGAACCAAGATCTACTAGATGGGCCATACCTCATATTTTATGCTAAGTTTGAGCTATACCAACAATTTACATTTAAATGGTTTCTCCTTTGTTAATTTAATTTATAAATAATTACATAATTGGATAGTGCGCCAGTCTTCAAATAACAGCTTCCGGCTCTTTCCTGGGACATTTCTTAAATTGACACTCATGGGCATACGCGTGACACAGAAGCTTAGAATTTCACGAAATGCGCGAGTAACGCAGGGTTAAGGACTTACTGTACGTCTCGATAAAATAGTTGTAATTTAGATTCATACACTTGATATCATTGAGGCAGAGTTGGCGTAAGGAGCGAAACACTGTTAATGTAGAATGACTAGATTTTTTTTAAATTATACATTGTGATGATTAAACCAAGTAATAATAATAATAATAATAATAATAATAATAATAATAATAATAATAATAATAAAATAATAATAATAATAATAATAATAATAATAGTAATAATAACAACAATAATAATAACAATAATAATAATAATAATAATAATAATAATAATAATAATAATAATAATAATAATAATAATAATAATAATAATAATAATAATAAAAATAATAATAATAATAATAATAATAATAATAATATTTAAAGCTATGTATGTTAACAATGCAAGGAAATGTATCGCACATGATTGTGAAAAGTTTATCAACAATAGGCAAAATTCCGCAACTATTTAGTTTCATTTTATAAGCATGCACATGACCGTCTAATAAGATTTATAAATCGGGGCCTTATTGGCAAAAGGTAATTTAGAAGCGAAGTTACTATGCTTCAGCAGGAAAAACGAGCTATTATTCACGCATTCGTCCTCCACACACTCCATTTACCAACACTTGTTTTTCAATCAAACCGGCACACAGTACACACCAATATTTCGATCCGCAGGCCTTCCACTAGTGAGTACAATTGTTCAGTAAATAGTGCACGCGCTTCACGTTCACACTGTGCATTAATCTGTGTGTGGGTGCTTATAATATTCAGGATATTGGGCGGAGTCACGTGGTCTTAGCAAGTTTAGTTGCCCGCCACTAATTGTTTCTACGTGTGGTACTATTTATATGTGAAAGTAAGGCTGGTGATTATTTCAGTTGTACACGCCCGAAGGCATGTTCATTTATGCCCTGTTATATATTCTGCAAACATCACTATTGTAATTACTTCAAAACAAATTCACACATGCATTTATATATATATATATATATATATATATATATATATATATATATATATATATATATATTGTCGGTTTTAACTAAAATGAAATTCGTATACTAGACAACAGCTTTCAAAAGTAACCAAACTTGCCGCGGTTGACCTTCGAACTCGAGAACATCGGTTTTGGAATTTCGAATATCATATCCTGCATCGACCTTGTCGCGCACTGCATGGAAAATTCAGTTACGTAGAGGCTTCGATTTTTTTAGGTCTATACATTTCGAGATCACCATGCCAATCGAATTTGGTCTGCACTTCTGAATGGATATCGCCAATATTTCATCATGGGACAGACACAACGTCACTTTGAAGGAAAGACAGACTAAATACGTGTATCATATTTTAACTGAAAGTTGTTTGAAAAATGTGTAGCTTTGCTAGCGTTGGGGCATGAGCTGGTAAATTCTGAATAATATGCCCACGAGGTCAAATTCCTTTCGTAACAGTTCTGGAAAGTAAATATGAATATCCAGTATGGTTGAACTCAGTCCAGTTGACGAGCTTTGTTTGCAATTTTAAGCATTATAAAGTTTTCGTCATCATGCTTAATAGATGAAATCGAATGATTCTACTTTAACTCAATATCACTTTCTTAGGTCGTGTGGTGTCTGTTCTAAAATGTACAATCTGAGGAAGCCATACGGAACTTTACTTTGGAGGCAATAATCAAGACGATAAAGTTGAAGGAACACCAGGGTTGTTTATAATAAAAAAAATTAGCACAATGCACATATTTGATGGCATATAGGATTAGTTGCGAGATAATGAAAAATGTGCCATCAGGATCACTTCATGGCAAAGGCAAATTTGACAGCTAAAATGTGTGATTGTTGAGGATGAAATTGATCTAGTTTATGAAATGCATTTGCTATCCTTATCGATTATTTTTAATCAAGGTTATTAATTTGATAGAACTACCTGACCCACTATGTGCATACATATGTCAATATAAACTAGATATTGCTTAGTGTGGAAAAGGCATGCAATGCATCCGGTAAACCGGTTTCGTACTTATTGGGAACTTTCCAGTACTGTAGATACGTGATGATTACTATATATGTCATTAAATTATTTTATCTCCCGTAGTAAATTTTTTAAACAGTCTAGGGGTGTACCCATGGGAATAGTATTATGGATAATTTTCGTTAATATGCTTATGTTTTGCGAACCTAGTAACAAATTAGTTCAGTTGTGACCAGAAGGATAAACCAAAGGCAGCATGAACGGAAAGTATAATCTCATGCACATTCGTTTCGTGCTTACTGGCGACTCATCAGTAGGAGCCGGTATTACGCCCTTTAACCACTATATATTTGGTAGAAGAATGTGGAATAATAGGACGGTACAATATCCTAGACGAATGTGTAAACCTGTAATAGTGAAGCTAACATAATCTAAAGTCAACGACAATACGACTTCAATGCTAACTCACACTATATAATAGTATACCGAGTCTGTAAAGGATACTAACACTATGGCTATTGTGTTAGTAACTGATACCTTTTTTGAAATCGATGAGTACCGGATACTAACACTATGGTTTCCGAGTCGGTACATGATACCATATATCCATCAGGTTGGTATCATGTACCGACTCGGAAACCATAGTGTTAGTATCCGGTACTCATCGATTTCAAAAAAGGTATCAGTTACTAACACAATAGCCATAGTGTTAGTATCCTTTACAGACTCGGTATATATATTATATAGTGTGAGTTAGCATTGAAGTCGTATTGTCGTTGACTTCAGATTATGTTAGCTTCACTATTACAGGTTTACACATTCGTCTAGGAGATTGTACCGTCCTATTATTCCACATTCTTCTACCAAATATATAGTGGTTAAAGGGCGTAATACCGGCTCCTACTGATGAGTCGCCAGTAAGCACGAAACGAATGTGCATGAGATTATACTTTCCGTTCATGCTGCCTTTGGTTTATCCTTCTGGTCACAACTGAACTAATTTGTTACTAGGTTCGCAAAACCTAATACATACTTGCATATATATTAGTTCTTCGCAACAAACAGTATTTAACTGTAAATGCTTATGTTCTGTTTGAAGTTAACCATCGTAGAATGTTCACCTCTGAGACTGTCACGTTATGTGAAAAATGTTGCTGTAATTGATTTAAAGTTCACTTTAGCAAGAATGATAAATGCTATATACGGAATTTTTATATAAAAAATAAATGATAAACGAACGATAATTGTAAAATAATTATGCACCGAAAGGTACATACTCGGGAATGAATTTATACCTTTTGTTCATGCTGACTTTGAACAAGAAACTGTTTGTTACGGAGAAATAATACGCAATGCCATAAGTTTTATTTTGCTGCAATAAACCGTATAAAACTATGATATATTAAATTGAATGATGTCATAGTTACTGCGAAATGTGATAAATAATATCGAGCATGGCCAGAGAGTATGGATGTGCTGGAGTATCTGATTTTTATAAGCAGTTGTAATTACTTCAAAACAAATTCACACATGCATATATATATATATATATATATATATATATATATATATATTCGGTCTTAACAAAAAAAGGTATAGTATACTAGACAAATTTGACATTATATTTTTACAGCATTCAAAAGTAACCAAACTTGCCACGGTTGACCTTCGAACTCGACAACATCAGTTTACAAATTCGAATATCAATATGTGTACCGTCCTATTATCCCACATTCTTCGACCAAATATATAGTGGTTAAAGGGCGTAATACCGGCTCCTACTGATGAGTCGCCAGTAAGCACGAAACGAATGTGCACGAGATTACACTTTCCGTGCATGCTGCCTTTGGTTTATCCTTCTGGTCACAGCTGAACTAATTTGTGACTAGTTTCGCAACACCTAATGCATACTTGCTATGCCCATATTAGATCTCCGCAGTGAACAGTATCCTTAAGCAGTATTTCATCCTCTAATTATTATCTCAACTTATGTCTATATTCTTCGAAAGACCTTGAGTTGAGTTATCACGCTTACCGAATAGGCAACTTTCTTAGATGTTAATGCCGGACTCCACCAATTTTACTTAAATCTATAGTATAGCCATATATATATATACTGCATATAATGCAATCAGCCTTGTCGAATGACTTCATACTGGAGTATATACACCACTACTACTTGCTCTCTACCCTAATCGACTACGGGATCACAGCTTCAAATATGTCCTCTGACATTGCCTCAGCACATAACATGTAGTCTGACATGTGCAGGCGTGAATTAACGTTCAGCCCACGGCTGATGAATCGCCGGTAAGCACGAACGTAGTGTACAGCATGAGATTAGACACACACGTTCATACTGCAACGCGAGCTTATCTTTTGGTCCTATTTGAACTAATTTTCTCCTAGTTGCTTAACCTCTACTACATGACAGCATAAGTATTAGTTCCCCGTAAAACAGTGTATAACTGTTATATAACCTTAAGTTGACGAAAAATTGCGAAATTGGATAAATTGAAATTAACTGATCTGCGATTTGACTAACGCAGTTTTGATTCCAGTAGAATCGATTCTTCAAATCGATATAGTCGATCATTCGACGGCCGATATCCTCTATATAGCTCATTCATCAACAATTCAGATTTAAAGAATAATTGATTGCGCGAGTGGTAGTAACAATTATTTAAATCAAGTTTGCGAGCTTGAGTTGAACACCAGACCCATTGTATTTAACCAGTCATCGAATAACGTGGCAAAAACTACCGCAAGTCGCACGCACTGACGCGTTTCGACCTTCCATGATCATCATCAGAGTACGACGGCAAACTGACTAGCGAGGATCAAACAGCATTGAATATATATGGAAATCAAAATTAGATATGCGGCTCTCACCTCTAGCAGTCTCGCATACATTGTACTTGACTGGAAATGTCGGCTGCACAATTTCTATGCAGTCACGAACATTAACTGATTGCAGCTTTCGCAACAAATAAATATATATTGGCAATAAAATTAAAGAAGAATTGTTTTCGCGGTTGGTGGTAACGATTCTTCAAAACAAGTTTGCGCGCTTGAAGTAAACGGCAATCCAATTGTATATAACCAATCGTCGAACAACACAGCAAAACTACCGCCAGTCTCACGCACTGACGCGTTTCGACCTTCCGTGATCATATTTCATATATATGCAATGTGGTTTGATCCTCGCTATTCAGCTTACCGTCGTACTCTTATGATGATCATGGAAGGTCGAAACGCGTCAGTGTGTGACAGGCGGCTATGTTTTTCGACGACTGGTTAAGTAAAATTGGATTGGTGTTTACTTCATGCGCGCAAACTAGATTTAGAGAATCATAAGATTTAGTATGTTTTTTAAAACTTTCGATGATGGGTGAACTGACGAAGACATCGGGCAACGTATGTCGAAATATTTTGAAGAAACAATCCAACTGTAATCATAACTGCGTTAGTCTAAACGGAGCTCAGACAATAATTTTATATAACCTTCCGGTTTGATGTTAACTAATTTTTTGATAGATAAACTTCACTTATTATATGAATAGAACACATACCTACATGAGATTATAAATAAGAACGGTTGAATTCTCTCATCCCAATATATATCATGTCAAGAGGTACCAATTCACTGATGTCACTGCATTTCATAAATTAAATCAATCGCCAATTAGATATTACAGTTTTCAAGCCGCAATATCTAATTTAAAGTTTAATATATATTTTATATTTCAACAGAAAAAATATGTAATTATTACGTTATTCATTGAATGATTTCGTGTTTACCATGAAATTTGATAAATGATATCAAACAAGGCCAGATTATAAGACTTTGCTGAAGTAGCAGGTATAACTTGAAAAATTTAATTACAATTAAACTTTGAATTACGTAAAATTCGTGGGTTCCGCTACACTTTGTATGGCTTCTACGGATCGTGTTTAATTGATTTTGAGTCCAAATACTGCCTTAAGAATTAATAGCTATTAAGGCGTTGTTCAATTTGGATGAAACTATGGTTTCATGGATAGATAG
The DNA here is from genome assembly GCA_029291075.1 of Eudiplozoon nipponicum. Taxonomy (NCBI): domain Eukaryota; kingdom Metazoa; phylum Platyhelminthes; class Monogenea; order Mazocraeidea; family Diplozoidae; genus Eudiplozoon; species Eudiplozoon nipponicum. The sequence continues at coordinate 20,981 of JAQBSW010008769.1, forward strand.
CATTTGCTATTTTAGTTTCTATTTGGTTATGACAAAGAATTACGCAACTATGTCTGCTACCGTAGTAGATGACGGTTAATCTTTTATTTTGGCAGACAAAATTTCAAACATGTTTGAAATTTACAAAAATTTAAAAATAAATCCACATTAAATGTTGTACCACCATAATACGAATATTAGGCCTAGTTTTACACCAATTAGGCAACGCGTCCTGTTAATAAATGCTAATGACGAAATTCCTTCCAAGTCGTTAAGTATTACGCTATTCCTTCGATGTAATCGATTTACTATAGATGTTTACGATATGCTTTGTTAAGATGAACCAACTAGTTTTCAACCAATAAAGATATTTTAAAGGGGTATGCGATCTATACCCATCTTATTTAGTTTACTCTAAATTAGCCTACATATATACATATATAAGATTTAGCAAATATGTGGAACGTTTTGGCTCGGTGCTAAATTTCTTTTTATAACATCATGCCAATTTTTTCAAAATTCATAGTTTCGTTGGTATAAATAATGTATAAATCAGGTACCAATTATAATTAGTTGCATTGAATGTCACAAAAGCGGGAAATGTTATGACGATGCGTATAGGAATTTAAACGCTTCCGTGACTGATTTATGATGAAATACGTCACGCGTGTCTACATGATACACGAATGTGTGTACTCGGTACTGTTTTAGGCAGGTTCACGATTTATATAGAGACAGTCTTTGCTTTCCGTTATAAACAAAACTGAATACCATCCGTTTAAAAAGAAAGCAATATTGGCATACAGTACTATCAATTACAATGCGGATTTGATGCAACTTTCCAAACAAATATTGGCATCGCCTACCTAAATAGATACGCATTCACTTGTAGTGATTTGTGTTTAAATCAGAGTTTGAATTAGCGGAACAGCGCTGTAAATATCTCCCAGTCGTTCAATTGCTGAATACTTCAAACTGGCGGCAGTTTTATTATATTGTGCGTCTGCCTAGACCAATGCCAGCCGTATTCGTTTTAAAGTCGTATAATTCATCATAATTACTGATATCGACACCAGTGCAGTCATTAATTTTTTAATTAAATAACATATATAGTTTTAGCGAAATCATCTAGAAGTTAGGTCACTAACTTTAAAATACTTGCGCGGCCTACATTTCAGTCAAGTATAAAGTATTTAAGAATATTATGTGCGAGAGTCGCACATTCATTTTGAATATATTTCGTATGTACTTCCGTCAGGTATTCGATAGTCGGACTGTCATTGTGCCCTGATGATGAATATTGAGAATTAAAACGTGCCAGTAAATGTGACTGATGGCATTTTATAATTTTTTGATAATGGTTAAATAAAATAGGATTTATCTTTTTACATGTCCAAAAGATCTATATAAACAATTATCCCAAATTGCGTAAGCTATATTTTTTCGTAATCCATTGCGTTTAATTTTTTTCGTACATTTGTAATAGGAAAGAATATTTTTATCCGTATACCATCTGTCGTGAGAAATAAGCAACACTTATTTTCTAAAATAACTTGGCGCTTAACAGATGGCAATAAAAAGGGTGCATCTAAATCCAATGCAGTCAATAATGATCAATCGACAAGTAATATTGTCCACAATTAAACCATCACTTTTTTGTGTATGTGTGTGTGGTGTTAGCCATTACTTAAATTCAGGTTACGAGTTTGATATTCACACAAATCCCCCTGTTTATATAGAGATTAAGCATTGCATAAGGTAGAAAATGCCATTCACTCATTAGACCTGTCTCATCCTTATTGAGAAATCGTCAAGTCCTGTCCGGAATTTTGGCGCAGTTTGGGACTCTGTCCACTGCGCCATCCTGCCAAACATTAGACAGTATTTTCATTTATACACTAACTTAAGTGTTCCGTTAGTCCTTGCTTTTGGAGAAGCCCATGTGGTTACTGAATGTAAATATATTTACCTTCCTTAAGTATTTATTTGATATTCGGGATGATTAGTAGTTATTATGAGGGAATACCGGCCGATATTTTATCTGGAGGCGATTGTTGAGATGTGTCCATAAATTCTGTTTTAAATAATTACAATTATTTTTCAGTATTCCAAGCAGTGGCATTTGAACACATGAACATTTGTTTCTAATAATAATTGTAAAAGGAAATGCACTGTAAAACCTATATGTCATGCAATTCTTCGCTTCTTTAAATCAAGTTTGCGAGCTTAAAATAAATACCAATCCAATTGTATTTAACCAGTCGTCGAGCAACATAAAAAAACTACCACCAGTTTCACGAACTGACGCGTTTCGAACTTCCATGGCTATCATCAGAGTATGATGGAAAACTGACTAGCGAGGATCAAACCGCTATTCAATTTGCCGTCATACTCTGATGATGACCATGGAAGATCAAACGCCTCTAGAATATCATCTTCAAGACGAAGTGGGTGGGCTGGAGCATTATCAAGGATGAGCAATGCTTTCATCGTAAATTTATTTTCTTACAGATACGTATTCACTGCAGGGCCAAAGACGAGATTTACCCAGTCAGTAAAAAACTGCCGCGTAACTCATGCCCTAACATGGTCGCGCCACTTAACATGCAATTTTTCTTTCAGTACATTGTGCGTCTGAAGGCTGGAGGATTTTCCGATTGATAAACTAGCAGTGGCTTCACTATACAATCACCGCTAGCATTTTGACATAATGCAAGGGTCAGACGGTCCTTTATGGGTTTATGGCCTAGCAACATCTTCTCCTCTGCTGTGATGTAAGTCCTCCGTGACATTTTCTTCCAAAATAGGCGCGTTTCATCGCAATTGAACACCTGTTGTGGGATGTAGCCTTCCCTCACAACAAGCACAGCAAACAATTGATTGCACTCTTAGGTAGGTAAAATCTTGAATACTGCGCATTTTTAGGTTCTCCGATTATTGGCCTTAATTGATGGGTTCTCATTTGTCCTTAAATAATAATATTCAAATAAAAAGGAAAAAAATGATAATTTATTATATATATGTACATGGTTTTGACACAGATATTTAAATGGAAAAATAAATTTATACAGGATATGAGTTTAAATGTGTATTTGGTTGAGATACGATTCGTTAGTGTAGGCTCCGTATTCGGTCTCTTTCTATAACCTTTTGCAAACAGGATGGGATTAGGTAAACTGGGGTATTTGAGGATTACTGCAATATTGAAATCAAAATTTTTTTGATCCTTATACGCGTCCGGTACAGCAATTAAAAATAGAGACATCATGGATAGGCGTGTATGTTAATCCATAAGGTTTGCTTATAGTTATTCTAGAAATGTCACTTTAGTGGAGTACACATATGTGTATATAGGTTGTTGTGTGCGGGGAGGGTGACATGGATAAGTTTGCGTATACATTTGAGTATTAGAGATTAGGCATGAAGACCGGATATTAGGGCAGACAATAAAAAATACTTTAGGAATTAAAATAAATATAAATAGATCTGTCTTGAATGAGGATACCACATTTGCCACAAGTTGTTTTTCCCTGTGCGTATGGTGTCAACCCTGAAGATGAGACTAGAAATTAGGTCTCGAAATATTGGAACAAAAAGAGTGGAAAATCTTGCTCCAACGTCATTTTCAGACAAGCAGCTGATGGAAGGCTTAAAAAAGAAGGGACAAATGAGAACCCATCAATCAAGGCCAATAATCGGAGAACCTGAAAATGTACAGTATTCAAGATTTTACCGACCTACGAGTGCTATCAATTGTCCCACACAAGAAAAATGCGGTCAAATCCACAACAAGAAGGACAGCACTGAGCAACAAAACTTCAACATTTAAGCATAGCGAACTTTTGGATGAGCGTATCGGCTGCTTTCACGTCCGCACTTGCAGCTTCGCCATGCCTCACCACTAAATGGGTGCCAGTTCTCTTCTTAAATTTATCAAACCGGTCATGGCTTGCCTTATACGCTTCTTCTGATGCCTCTTTAGAAGTTGATGCTTCTTTTTTTTACTAAGTGGACATAAATACTCCATGCCTTCTCGCATATTACCGTCTACGTCTGTGTACCTCCTGCCAACTCCTTCTCTTTCACCCACACGAGCAGAAGCTTCTCCATTTCCTCGTGGATATTTTTTTCCTTAATTGGGAAAGAATTGTGGCTCCTTTTGCTGGTGTTGCACAGTTAATGGCATCCTTCTGCTTCAATATCGTACAAATTGTCGATGTACTACGGTCAGAGATCTTTTCGAGTTCAATCACTCGTACGCCACGCTCATGGTTTTCTATTATTTCTTGCTTTAGTTCTATCCACATCATCCTCTTCTTCCTGTCACCATTTTCCTTAGCACTCACTTCCTTCGGCCCCTAGATAACACAAAATAAGTTCAGCAATCACGTAAAAATCGAGCAAAAAAGCGTACAGCGCACAAGTTACACTTCGATTCAAGCGGGTAACACGTGCGAGTGAGTGAGAGATTCTCTCGGATGATGCTCGACCTTGCGCGCCAACTAGCGGGACGCTCCGGAAACACGGCTTGTATCTCGTATTTGGGCTTGTATCTTGAACGAAAATATGGCCCGAGCTCCGGCTCGTATTTAAAAAAAACTCGTATGTTAGGCTGCTCGAATCTCGAGGTACCACTGTATATGCATTGCGATTTGATCTTCACTAGTCAGTTAGCCGTTGTACCCTGATGAGGATCATAGAAAAACGAAATGCATCAGTACGTGCGACTGACGGTCGTCTTGCTGTTTTTTTCGATGATTTGTTAAATACAATGGGCTTGGTGTTTACTCCTCGATCGCAAACATGATTTAAAGAACTGTTACCACAATTCGCGGAATTCAAATTTCAAAATTGAATAATTTGATGAGATATATTTACACAGATATGAACGAAAATATGGTGGTTATACCAAAAGTAGTATGGGTCATTCACTTTTAGGTTAAATGCAACAGTGTTATTGGGCAAATGGTCGGTAAAAATATATTTACAGTGATTTATAAGCAAGAAATATGATTTTTTTGAGCATTCAACAAAAATTTTTGCAGCATTTTTATACCACAATATTATTATTGTTGTAATTTAAATTGATAAATAAATCGCGTGCTTAGTTGAAAATTTATTTTAAAGCATGTATATACAATAATTTTTATGATGGACATTTCCATTTCGCCAGAACTCAGCATGATCATAAGTTCTCGCGAAAAGAAAATGGCAGTCATAAACTGTGTTGTACATTGCAACTTTATTATTAATTTAAACATTCTTACGTTATTTTTTTCTCAATTAAAATTTAAAAAATGCAAAAAATATCTAAACTACATATCAAACATGAACATATGTGCTGTGGGATGCCATTACCTCGTCGAAAGATCAATCATAACATTTCATTTAAATGTCGATTTTGGGAGGCCAGTGAAAGATGTATCTGAAATAACCAAACTTCTCAAAATTTGCGCAAACGATGCCGTTCACCTTCGGCTTATGGAACTAAGAAAGAATTAAGACTATTATGCAATTATATATTAGGTGTTGCGCACCTAGCAAAAAATTAGTTCAATTATGACGAGAAAGATAAACCAAAGACAGCTTGAACGGAAATTATCCTCTCGTGCACATTCGTTTCGTGCTTACTGGCGACTCATCATTAGGAGCCAGTACTACGCCCTTTACCCACCATATATTTGAATGAGGAATGTGGGAAAATAGGACGGTACAATTTTCTCAATCTCCTCACCCAAACAATCACGAAACGAATGTGCATGAGATTATACTTTTCGTTCATGCTGCTTTGGTTTTTCCTTCTGGTCATAACTAAACTAATTTGTTACTAGGTGCGCATCACGTAATAATAAATAAATAATAATAATAAATAATTTCATATAGATTAGTTCTCCGCCACGAACAGTGTCAAACTCTTGATTAAAACGATTAGCAAAGAATGCAACGGAAACTCAGAAAATGTTAGTTGACAATTTGTATAACGAGCTCGTTGTTTTTGATAGTGCTTTTAATCGCCTGGTTATAAATGCCGTCTACAGAAAAAAAAAGAAAATACATAAATAGTTCATTAAATCAGGTTTGCGAGGTTGAAGTAAACACCAATCCCATTGTATTCAACCAGTCGTGGAGCAACATAGCAAAACCATCACCGTTTGCTATGTTGTTCGACGACTGGTTAAATACAATGGGATTGGTGTTTACTTCAAGCTCGCTAGCCTGATCTAAAGAATTGTTACCACCACCCGCGCAATCAATTAATGTTTAATTGTATTGTCTATACATAAATAATTGTTTGATAATGAGCAGGCCTCCAACGCATACTCAGAGTATCCTGACGTATACATTTTCAACTGTAGGTGTTTCACCCTATCAGGAAAATAAACATTTGTAGGTTGCCAAATGATAAGAATCGGACGACAGAGATAAAAACAAAAGGTGCACTGGTTATTCTATATTCCAATGTCATATGCAGAATTTCTCATGGGAATGAACGTTTTCCACGTTTTAAATATGTGCTACCTATGAGTACTTTAAAGTGAGACACAAGCGGTTAAATTTTGTAATGATGCAGCATATAGTAGAACAACAGTTAAAGTAGATTACTGAAATTAGACGAGGGTTCAGGCATTGTTCTTATAAATAGTATGGATTATATTAATTAATTGTGCAATACCCTTGATGATGGACAGAAATTTAAGCCATGCCAAGCAAATGGAGACAGATCGAAAGCTACCGCGGATTTGTCACGGCGTGCGATCGAAACTCAAGTGGAGCAACTCAACAAAATACCGGCGATACGAATTCTAATCAAATTAACAACATCGTTCGTCGTCTCGTACAAGCAAAACCAGTTGGCATAGACACGGCAGGAATGTGCGGCAAGCCGAAAGTACACAGAGTAGACAGGGACGAGCAACTCTCCACCATTAGGGCACATTATGTCTAAATTGACTATATATGTAACACCAGATATTAGAGATGAGCTGAATTCTGGCAAATGAAAAAAACAACCTTTTTTTTAACCGTGTTACACATAGCTGATTTATAACAAATGTATATTTCCATACATAATTTATTCGCCAATTTAGATTAAAAATGCTTAAAATGACCCAACTAAATATTATGCATCACCGAAAGCGGCGTGGGACGCCATTACCAAGTCGCACGATAAAGCATTACATTTGATTTAAATTCAGATATTACAGTCGAGTTGCGATGTGGCGAAAAAAACGGCCAATTAACTGTGATTTAAATACCTGCTTTATAATGAATGTTTTTTTCATACATAAAAATTGCTGAGCAAAAATTATAAATTCTTTATATAATTTACTGCCTAGTCTCGAATTTGATATTATTCATAAAATTTACAATGGCATATGGCGTTACCTTTAATTTTCACAGATTTTAATGAAATGAATATCAATGCTCTATGTCTCTATTATTTCCATTTTAGAATTCCCTTCACGTTCATGTACCTGCTAATTTCAACGTATTCTTAACTTACTTCGTGAAATTAGACAAACTTTGACTATGTGGGTGGTGATAAGAATCCTTGAAATCTAGTGTGAAAAATTCACAAATATACGACTAGCGAAAGCTGTAGAAAATGTTTGTTTGTAACTGCATATAAATTGAGAAAATGACATTTCTTGTCGAATACAATATTTTCGAGACTGCTAGAAATGAGAGCCGCATATCTAAGTTTGCTCTCATTGTATATGTCTTCTGGTTTGCTACGTTTTATTTGGCTTGCCGTCTTACTCATATGATGATCATGGAATGTCGAAATGCGTTAATGTGTGACTGATGGTAGCGTTTATATCTTGTGATAATTTTCAATTAAAATTGGATTAATACTTATCTCGAGATTGTAAAACTGATTTAAATAATTATTTAGCACAAAACGAACAAGCAAATGAAGAGAATCCATCAGTATTGATATGTGCAAAATTCGGCATTCACAACAACGGCGTTTCCTCGATGTCTTGCGGTCAACCACAATTGATAGTGGTTCTATTTAACTTTGCATCAATTCGGTGATGTTGGACTTCTGCTTATTTCCTATTCACCAATTTGCTTTTATTAATTCTGCATAGATTAAGATAAAGGATGAAAACATGTGCTTAATATAAACTGTGATATGGTATGGAAGTTATATCAATTTATATCGGTTTACGCAAAAACTAATAAAATAAAAGCGCATACCAGCAAAGAAAATAGAATTTCGATAGGCTGAAAAAATGAACAGGGCATCAAAACAGATTTGTGTTTCTTAAGCCTAGTTTCGCATAATGTTTTTGGGAAGTTTTTTACCCACCTTAAACATTGTTAATTTCCCTGTTAATTACTTGGAGAGATAATGCGAAAGAACACGGTCACACATAATGGCATAGTAACAATGGATATCGGATTCTATTCGTGGCGTGGTTCTCTCACTTTCGCCATCTCCCTCAACATCTTGCACTCACATGTTGAAACGCACTGGAAAAAAACCGAGTAAATCATGCTAAATCGCCCCAGGAAACGTTAGCCCATTTGCAATGCCCACGAAATCAATTTCCAAAATTTGTAGACATTGGATTTTGTCTTTGACCACAGATAATGTGCAATTTTTGGTTGATTTCAAATTTACCAATAAATTACTCTGCGTGTGACTGGACTTTCAATGTTAAATCTAATGATAGATTTGTGCCCATACATGCGATTACGAGAAAGATGCATTGTTGGTGAAGTTAGTTTTGTTTAGAAGGCTAAATTTTCCATTATTTTATATTATTTTTTTGCGGGGAACAAAAAATTATTCAGTTTTGTGTTAGATGTTATGAATTTAATAACAGATAAATTCAAGTAGGATCTGAAGGGTATGGCAACATTTGTATGAAGCAAAGGTACAAATGCAGATCAACATATGTTTCGCGTTTACTGGAGACTCATTAATAGGAGCCGTAAAAACACCAACAATTTTCAATATTTCATGAAGAAATATGGTACACTTGAATTACGCAATCTCTTATACAGAGTAATAGGAAAATTAATATAGACGCATAGGAAATGTGAATTAAAATACAGCTTGCTAAGTATAATAGTAAACATACATGTAAATGATACCACTATCATAATTCTAATGGTAGGCTAAATTTAAGCAAAACTTAAAATAACGACCAATTAAAACGCTTCATTAAATCAAGTTTGCGAGCTTGAAGTAAACACCAATCCCATTGTATTTAACCAGTCGTCGAACAACATAACAAAACTACCGCCAGTCGCAACGCACTGAAGCGTTTCGACCTTCCATGATCATCATCAGAGTACGACGGTAAACTGACTAGCGAGGATCAAACCGCATTGAATATATATGGAAAGCAAAATTAGATATGCGGCTCTCACCTCTAGCAGCCTTGCATACATTGTATGTGACTGGAAATGTCGGCTGCACAATTTCTATGCAGTCACGAACATTAACTGTTTGTAGCTTTCGCCACACACATATTTAAAGGCAATACAATTAAACAAAATTTGATTGCGCGTGTGGTGGTAAAAATTATTTAAATCAAGTTTTCGAGCTTGAAGTAAACACCAATCCCATTGTATTTAACCAGTGGTCGAACAACATAACAAAACCTGATTTAAAGAATTGTTACCACCAATCGCGTAATCATTTATTGTTTAATTAAAACACTTTTTCCCCCAGCAGTCATACTCTGGCATATCCTTCTGGTCCCACATGAAATAATTTCTTACTAGTTTCTTAGAACGCACACATGAGCACTTTTCTCACGACAAATTCAAATTAGAAAACACCGCTTAATAAATAATGTAAATGAGGCTGTAAAAGCTTGCTTACAAATGTTTTATGAGGAAAATAATCTCAATCAGTTCTGCAGAGATTTCTATAGCGCAAATCTGGTACTGCAGCAGTGTTTTAAAAATTGAAAATTTGAGCAATAATTCTGTCAGCATATATATCTATACAAATTATGGAATTATGGAAATATTGACCACCAAGAATAACACATAAGCCAAAAAAAATGTACGATCAAATTATAAAAAACTTATAAAAAATTAAATCGTAAGCAAATAGATAAATCCTCATACAAATAATCGAACAACAAAAAAATAAACGCAGAGTCATATATCGTACGTTGTTGATAAAGTATTAAATATCACTTAAGTAATAAATAAAGAAATTGAAAAAAATGATAGACTAAATAGATCGATCAACCAGTCAACCAAACAATCAACCACAAAATCAATTAATCACTCAATAAACCAATAAAATAAAACTATCAATCAGTCATTCAGTCAATTAATCAATCAATTAAATACTGTTTGTTGCGAAGAACTAATATATATGCAAGTATGTATTAGGCTTTGCGAACCTAGTAACAAATTAGTTCAGTTGTGACCAGAAGGATAAACCAAAGGCAGCATGAACGGAAAGTATAATCTCATGCACATTCGTTTCGTGCTTACTGGCGACTCATCAGTAGGAGCCGGTATTACGCCCTTTAACCACTATATATTTGGTAGAAGAATGTGGAATAATAGGACGGTACAATCTCCTAGACGAATGTGTAAACCTGTAATAGTGAAGCTAACATAATCTGAAGTCAACGACAATGCGACTTCAATGCTAACTCATACTATATAATATATATACCGAGTCTGTAAAGGATACTAACACTATGGCTATTGTGTTAGTAACTGATACCTTTTTTGAAATCGATGAGTACCGGATACTAACACTATGGTTTCCGAGTCGGTACATGATACCAACCTGATGGATATAAATTTATGCTAAAGTTCACCCAAATTGAGAATTACAACAATTTCCGAACACCTGTTACTCCAGTTAAACCATACACTCTGGCCTTCATCGATATCAGTTATCACATTTCGCGGTAAGCATGACATCATTCAATTCAATATATTACAGTTAAATACTGTTTGTTGCGAAGAACTAATATATATGCAAGTATGTATTAGGTTTTGCGAACCTAGTAACAAATTAGTTCAGTTGTGACCAGAAGGATAAACCAAAGGCAGCATGAACGGAAAGTATAATCTCATGCACATTCGTTTCGTGCTTACTGGCGACTCATCAGTAGGAGCCGGTATTACGCCCTTTAACCACTATATATTTGGTAGAAGAATGTGGAATAATAGGACGGTACAATCTCCTAGACGAATGTGTAAACCTGTAATAGTGAAGCTCACATAATCCAGAGTCAACGACAATACGACTTCAATGCTAACTCACACTATATAATATATATACCGAGTCTGTAAAGGATACTAACACTATGGCCATTGTGTTAGTAACTGATACCTTTTTTGAAATCAATGAGTACCGGATACT